>QVTF01021389.1:600000-611066 GCA_003573665.1 Oxygymnocypris stewartii
AGCAGTTTTAGGTTATAGAACATAAACACAGAATAACAATTTTTAAAAAATAAAGTATTAATATATTAATTAAAGATTGATGCAGAATAGATGCAAATAATAATAATAATAAACAATTACACACTAATATTAATAATACTACTACTAATATCCATATTGATCAGAACTCTTTTTTTTTTCTGTTTTTTTGTCCAAAACCCTGTCCACACTGGATGCGCCGTGCCACAACAGCTAAATCCATCTACACTGGACGCGACCATTAAAAATAATTTGAACTTTGTGTCATAAATAGAACGCAGCATTAGTTTACTGTCAGGGATTTGTCGCGTTGCGCCGCATCCAGTGTAGACTGTATCGCTTATTATAATGGATTCTATTTTTTTTGTCACACGGTTTAAAGACTTGCCAAGTCACAGGGCTCAAGTCCAAGTCAAGTCTCGAGTTATTGTTGTCAAAGTCTAAGTCGAGTCGCAAGTCTTCTTTGATTATGTCGAGTCAAGTCACAAGTCCTCAAATTTGGGACACGAGTCCGAGTCAAGTCTCGAGTCATGTGACTCGGGTCCACAACTCTGCTAATATCAATATCATTTTCAGTTATTGCTCTTCAGTACCTCATGTTAAAGACAACATGAAATCAAACATGACCCTATTTTATTTCTTAATACATATTCCTGTTCTTATTGTGCATGATTTATTAGTGCACGTTTTTATAAAAAATAACAGTTTCTAAAACAACAATTCTTCTCTAACTGCCACCTTTGCCAAACTAATAAATTCCAAGTCAATATCAAAGTATTTTTTCTTCCTGAAAATTCAGTTTTTCAGTGAAATGTGGCACATTTTAGAAGTAAAATGGGTTGCAAATGCGGTTTCATGTTGACTTTAAAACGTGCAAGATAGGGATTATTGACCGATTTGAAATGAACATAAGTGCTGGATAACCCAGGCCAGCTGGAGAGCTCCACCAATCTTTTAAAAACAGATTTTAAAAAACTTACATCTATTTAGGTTTATTCATTTGGTGGATCCAAAGCAAGTTACAGTGCATTGGAGGTATTTAAATACCAGTTGAGGCATCCAATCTAGAATCAAAAATTCAAAATTTGGTGGGAATTTCAAAAGGATGCTGGAGCTCTCCAGCTCTGCGGTGTGGTGTTCAGAGTAGAAAGCATGCGGACTTACATATGAAGGGTCTGAGTGACTTACATATGAAGGGCTTGACGGAAGAGTGGATGTGTTTGTGTTGTTTAAGGCCCGAGGAGGTGGCGAAGGTCTTGCCGCAGTCGGGGCAGGCGTGAGATCTCGCCCCCACGTGCTGAGAGCGAATGTGCCTCTGCAAGTTACTGGGGTCTGTGAACACCTGCTGGGTAAAGAGAGAGATACAGGGAAAAAGTTTACATACATACCCTATAGATAGCAGGAATCATATTGGAGTGGATCTCAAGTGGTTTTGATTGGATATCAAAGTGGGAATCCGAAAGTACCAAAACTGATTATTGTAAACAAAAACGTTATTGTAAACAAAGACTGACATCTATAGGTTCATGCTTATGAATTAGCTCTAACTGGACATAAAACTTTTTTAAGTCAACAACAAAAAACATTTATAAATTTTTATGATAAGGCTATTTATTTTTCTATCCTAACTATATATGATTAAATAGTTAGTTGCTTTTTATTAATTGCATGTAAAACATGTTTTCCATGGTGGAATTATTGTTGAATTTGAGGTAACAGAAGGTGTTACAGGAAGAGATGCCTGTTTTTTCACACATCTTTTCTAATGCCTGGACTCTACCTTTGAGCAGTTTTCACATTCATAATTCTTGCCGCTGTCATGTGACATCTGGTGGCGAATCAGGTTTGATTTCCAGTTGAAGGCCTTCGGACATTGATCACATTTATAGTCCCTCTCATCGGAGTGAGACAGAGAGTGAGTGTCCAGACTGAGACAGACAGAAAAGACAGAATTATCAGATTTGGTTGTGTTTTGGTCTAAAATAAAATAACAAAATAATAAAATAAAACAGCAGAGTTTTAAAATAATACAAAATATAACAGCAGAGTTTTAAAAGAAATCAAAATGAAATAAAACTAAATAAAACAGCTGTGTTTTAAAACAAAATAAAATAAAACAAAACAGCAGTGTTTTAAAATAAAATAAAACAAACCAGCGGTGTTTTAAAATAAAATAAAACAGCAGTGTTTAAAAAAAATACCCCAAAAAACTGTGTTTTAAAATAAAATAAAATAAAATAAATCAGCAGTTTCAAAATAAAATAATACAAAACAAAACATCAGTGTTTTAAAATGAAACAAAATAAAAATGGCGTTTTAAAATAAAATAAAACAAAACAGCAGTGTTTTAAAATAAAATAAAATAAAATGAAACAGCACTGTTCTAACCTCTGGGCATCAGGAAAGACCTGCTCACACTCCTTACACTCCTGTGGGGAGTGGGGTAAGTTCAGGGGGTGAGTGTGTAAGTGCAGCGGGTCAAGATCAGGATCGTCCACGGCGCTGGGCAGACGCTGCTTAGACAGCTTGAAGACGGAGGAAGGCGGGGTACCGCACGCATGCTTCTGATGGTCCAACAGCTCTGAACCAGACTCAAAGTTCAGGTCACAGTCCTCACAACGGTATTGACGCTCCTCTGCAGGACAACCGAATGAGTGAGTGAGTTAGCAAGCGAGCGAGTTTGTGTTTATGTGCGTATGAGTGCAAACTCACCGTGTATGTCTGGAGCCATGGTCTCACATGAAAAATCCTCAGCCTTCATGAACAGTAAGAGTTCCTCACCCGGCTGGACCTCTCGGACCACACGGTAAAAGATCTAGAGAGAGAGACAGCTGTTTAACATGGGACAGAATACTAATACACTACTGTTTAACGTTTATTTTTTTAAAGAAAAGATATTCAGCAAGGACACTTTAATGCTATCAAAGTTTCTATAAAAAAATCTTAGTTAATATTAATGAGCCAAGTTGTTTGAAAACATATGTTCAAAATAAACTTACTTATAAATTAATCTTATAAATAATCAAACTTGATAAACTTTAGATTACTAACAAATCAGTTTTTAGTGTCAGTTCAGTAATTTATTTGATCACAATTACTTTTTATTTTATTTTACAGATCCTCGGGATTTTTCAAATGGTGGAGAGGTCTGTATTTTCAGGAGCATGTGAAATAAAAAATAAATGATTTCAAATGACAATACATTTTGATGGACAAACAATGATGGGAACCTGAGCTTGAGCATGTGTGTGTTTGAAAGAGACGGTGGTAAAGAATCCGAATGGAGACCTATCTGTTTGACACACACACTTCCTGCATGAACACAATAGGTATTGGGAGAAACAGTTGTGTTTTTTGGATGGTGTTATTTTTGGCAAGCCTTGAATGCATTAGACGGCTCACTTCCTGTTCAGTCTGGTGGTGACATCTGAGCATTCTTATTAGAGATGTCACACAATCAGACAGACATGCACTGAAAACTGAACAAAAACTCCTGATTATATGATAAAGGCAACAGAGAGGTGGAAACCCCTTGGAAACGCCATGGTCGTTATGTGTGTGTGTGTGCGTGTACAAGACCCAGCAGGCCACGAGGGGACGGAGGGACAGAGTCCAGCTCTATTGTTTAACAGGAGAATACAGGGAACTAGCAGGACCCTCAAGACAACATGAGAACGGAGTCTCTCTCACACACTTTCATGGCCCGTCTACCCCTTCTGGTGCCTTCCTGCAGATTTCTGATATCTTGTACTTGTAATGTCACAGCCGACCCTCTTTCTGTGAATGTGTGTGTGTGTTTATTGCACACACTCATGCACAAAGACAGGGAGCAAAGGGCCACGATAATATTGTTAGTACGAGACAAAGGCAGAGCTGTTCAAACGTGGTGTGAGGGGCCTTGGGGTGAATGATATGGGCACACACACATTCATACAACTTGTTGGCCGGGGACGCAGCAGACCAGCCAATGCTCAGAGATCGGGGCAGTTTACTGGGCATCACTCCTGGAAACCCATCCTGGGCTGTGCTCAGCTTCTTCAGTGCCAAGGGTGAGTGCCAACCTGCGAGTCTTTTCAGATGCCACAGAAGTGTGTGTGTTTGAATGCATGCACACGCTCACACACATTGTTCTGAGGATGAATGCTTATTATCGGGAGGGCTTTTGAGTGGTAACTACAACAGAGCGTAATATATCAGGACGAGTAAGACAATGTTACTACAGCTAGACAATATTAACCATAGAAGTTAGCTAGATCTGAAAATTTTAATCTGGATGTTTAAAAAAGCTAAATAAAATTATACAAATATTAATATCTACCTACAGAGTTAAAGAATATAAAAAATTAATAAAAAATATATAGTAAATGTACTACAACTAGATACTAAATAAATCAATGGACATTCCCAAAGGTAAAAAATAGAAAACATTATAAATGTGTTCTAAAATAAAATAAAATGAAATAAAATAATAAAAATATAGCAGAGTTCTAAAGTAAAATACAATAATAAAATTAAATAACAGAGTTATAAAATAAAATAAAATACATACTTATTCACTTGCTGGATGCTCCCAAAGGTAAAATTAAGTATATGTATATAAATACATATATAGAAATATGAAAATTATAAATGTAATATAATGTAATAAAATACAAAATAATATAATATACAGTAAATATACTAAGCAAATAAATAAATTACAAACACACACACACACACAACTCGGAAGTCTCCAAAATAAACTAATACAAATAAATAAATAATAACTTTTACAGTATGTCCTCATTGGATAGCTAGGGAAACGTGTGTGTGTCTGGGTTAGGATGTCTGGCAGTTTCAGGTTAACTGGTAAGTGAAAGTTGTAAACTTGTAAACTTTCAGTGCTTATAGTAACAGATTGAGTCAACTGAGTCTACCTTAAACACACAGTCAACAAAGCAGACCATACCGTCTACCATACCTAGACCTCAATGTACATGGAGAATTAATATGAAACTAATATGAACAATTTTGACCCATACTGAACCACAGAAGACAAATCCTTAAACATTTATCATCAGGGCTGATCTTTCCAAGACTTTAAGATGCACAGGCACTTGCACTTGACTTTGAGGGCACTGAGAAGTGCACTAGATAATCGTTACCTTGACTTCAGCGATTACTGAAGCAAACAGCGCAACACTTTCCTCTCCAAGTAAGAGAGGTCACTTCATCTACAAGCACACACACATAGCTCGGCTCTATTGTGTAAATGTCTATGAGAAACGGATGTTAGTCGACTGATGTCCTGATAAACAGGTCCATTAGATCCTTCATTCAGCACTGTAGGGATGAAAAACACTCTCACACTGAAACCCCCCTTTCCCCTTCCCCAGGTCCAGTGAAAAGGTGACGAGTGATAAACTGGAATAATTGGACAATTAGCGTTCCTTGTGTCCAAATCGATCAATATCTGTCCAGCCATGGATTTTCTTCCTGTTAATTGTTCTAGGTAACACTTTAACTAAGAATATTTAAGCGTTAAATAGCTTTACTGAAATGACAAATCTAGTGTTTTGTTTCACGCTAATTTTCCACTTTTCAATTTTAAATAACTATTTAAACATTAAATAGTAACATGATTAAAATTCATCCTACAATTGTATTAATTTTTCTAGATAACATCTTAAAGAATAAAGGAAAGCTGTAGGAGAAAAAAGAGTGGGATCGGAAAATGAAGAGCACATTCCTTCACCTCCACGCAGCCAAAATCTATTCTTTATGAAAACTGATAACGGTCAGTCTTTTGTATCTCTCTCTCCAGGTTTTGTCGCTATTAGGAGGTATAGTGTGATTATAAAAACATGTGGGATGCCGGAAGCCATAAAGTCTAAGCCCAACTCTTTGTTATGACAAGGTGTCATAGTTTAACAATTATGGCCCATATCATAATGCTGTGTCTGAACAGGTTCTATTCCTCTCTTTCTCTCTCTTCTTGTTTCTTTTTATGTAAACCTTTAGAAAAGTAAAATATTTGGAAAATCTAGACCTCCCAGCCATCACATTGTCCTTCTTTCTCATCATCCACGTACTGGTCAAACATCAAAAACACACTTTAGATCGAGAAACGTTTTGATTTGATTCTTCTAGTGGATCTCACTTTGCAAAGTTGAATATGGAAAATACAATTGGCCTGTTTAACATGTGAATGAATCCTCAGCACACGTCATTTCACTTGAAAAGGCCGACTGGTGTAATCACTGAATATCTCACTGTGTGATTTGGATGTTCAGAAGGGTGTGATATCTCCATAATAATCCTGATAGCATCAACTGATGGCATGATTAATGTTTTGTTAGATTTATCTTGCTGTGCTGTGTAGTGGTTCAAGAAACACAACAAAACTTCAAATCAACCCAATCCAACCCAGTTTAAATCCACTTGTCTTTAGTCCAGATCAATGCAGTCTGGATTAAATCCAGTCCAACTATTCTAATCTCAGTTTACTCCTGTCCGGTCCAGTTTAACTCAGTTTGCCTCATCTTGATTTATTTCAGTCCAACTCAAGTTTAATGCTATACTAATTTCAATTAAATCCAGCTCAATTTGACTTAACTTTATTTAACTCAGTTTAATCCAGTACAACTCAACTCAATTTAATCTCAGTTCAACTCAACTCAGTTTACAATTGAACTTAATCTAGTCAAACTCGGTTCAGTATAACTCAGTGAATCCAGTTTATTTTAATCCAATACTCAGTTTCTCTTCAAATATGGATTTGCAACTTTAAAAGTCGCCTTTTTAAACACAAAAATTACAAACTAACCTCACAGAATTGGTTTAACGTTTTAAGGAAGAAAATAAAAAGTAAACAGTCGAATTTTGTGGTGTGTAAAATACTGTGAATAAAAGCTGTGAATTTGTGGAAGTGACTCATTCTCTTTGTCTCGCTCTCTTTTCGAGTCTCTTTCTAACCGTCTTTCACTCCATAAGGATTCAGGAATTTGTTGTCCCTCATATCCGAGTGCAAAGATACAAAATGTGTGATTATCATCACGCTTGACTGAGAGAGTGCGTGTGGGTGTGTGTGTGATCCTGGCCTGTGGTCCTTCACGCTGCAGCCAAGATACAAAAGACCAAAACACCAAAACACAGCGACGCACACATTGAACGAGAACGAGAATGCAGAAGGAATCTGCTATTAAAGATAGCAGAAACACCTTTAAACACTTCATTATGTCGGCCATGCAGGTGCTTTGCGTGTGTGTGTGTGTGTGTGTGTGTGTGTGTGTTCTCCACATACCTGCTCATGTATCTGGCAGGCTGTGAGGTTGTGTTGGTGGGTGGATGGAGAGATCTGGATGTGCCTTAGCCAGCTCCTGCTATCACACACGCTCCCATCCAAACCTGTCTGCTCGCTCTGAGAGAGAAAGAGAAGAGAAAGAAAGATCAGTCTTTGATCTTCAACTTTTACAGATTACTGTGCAGTGAATAAAATATCATGCCACCCACCGAGGCTTAGAAAACGGCGATAACTTATCGACACACACACACACACACACACTTTCTAGGACACTCACACACACTCTGACATCATCTTCTTCTTCACACACTTCACTTCTCTCCCTCTCTCACAGACTCTTCACCTTTGCTTTTTAGTCATCGAGCGAATGTAAAAAAAACTACATTCTTAACGCAATCTTAAACATCATCTAGGCTCAGCTCGCTGGCATCTGTTCAAGTAAGTTTTACACATCAACACCACAGTGATTTTTTAGCATTTGGGGAAGTATTGTGAAACAGGCCTAAAAAACATCATATAATTTATACATTTTAATACCTTGTTGGTTCTCTAGTTTTTAAGCAAATATCCAGAGCAAACAATTTAAATGTTTTACAATACATTTAACATATACATTTGAATGTAAAATGGAAATGCTTGTAAATGTTCTAAATTGCAGATTTGCATGCAAACCAAATGATTTAGCAAAGACAAAACTATTAACCAAAGACAGACTTTCACGTCTGTCCAGTAACAGTCTTCACATCACTGCATTTTCTGCCCAAAGTCTTGAAACAAAAATAACGGGATTGTATCTTTCACAGAGCTGCCTGCCGTTAAAATCCGTACAAACTTTCCGTGAGGTGAAACAAATATCAACACATTATTAACGGATAAAAACGGGACAGCTGCATTTAAGTGCAAACTAAACATTTATTTTATATTTAGGCTTTGAGTTTATATCGCCTAGTTTGAAGCCAAACAAATCCACCGCGCGCAACCCCCCCCCCCCCCCAAACAACACAGACCCTATCACCATCCCTCTCTTTTTAAAAGAAATATAAAAACAAATCATCGCTGTTCAAATAAATAGATAAAAACAAAATGTACAGGACATGTAGCAAAAAAGTGTATTCCAATGGTCTAGAAAGACATTGTTAAAACAATGTGTTTTTGTAGAAAAATATAAATGTTTTATTCTACTACAAACTAAACCCGTAAAACTAGAAACATTTGTCTGCTGTAATAACTTTCAGTTTTATTTTCTATTGTTGTGTGATGAGAACCCATCTACTTTTATTGAACAAAACTCGTTTCATTTGGAAAACGATGCACACAAGTTTAAACCAAAAACAAAACGTGAAATATCGCTCAGGAAATAAGTTTCAACGGAAAAGTAAATAAAAATCAATAAAATGTTGATCTATAAAAGTACAAAATCTATAGACAAATAAATAAATAATAAATAAAAAGCTAGAGATGTTAGCGACACACAATGCATCTCAGAGCAAAGAACCAAAGCCCTTCCTTCGATACAATTACACAAGTTCAAAGGTGAAGGATGAATGGACTTTTATTTGACCATTAATTCACGGCTTGACAGAGAGAAACGTTGATATAAGAACATAAACCGCCTACCTTAAGAACTCCACGGAAATCTCACCGGGAAGAATGAATCAATGAAACGGCACCAAAATCTCACACCAGCCCCGAATGAAGCTCGTACGCGACCGCTGTGTTTTGCGGCATGTATCCCGTGTCTCTTGCTGAAGAAAAAACGAATCGCTGTCTCTCTCCTCTCGGTTTGCTCTTATCAAGCGGACGACACGCTAAACTTTGTCCAACTTCAGTTCGTTCCTCCGCGAGTCGTGCGGCTGAAAGTCCCCAGGTGCCGCTCTGTGTGCTCTGCGGGTTTATTCACTGTCCCTCTTCCTGGCGTCGGGTCGCGAGTGAAAGAGTGTGGAAAGAAACAGAAGGACGAGGATCGTCCACCTTCACTGATCTGAACGTGTAGGAGTGTCTCTGTCTGTCCCGTTCCCGTGGATCCTCTCCTGTCCCATGCGAGGGAGATGCGCTGAGGAGGAGGAGGAGGAGGAGGAGGAGGGGGGACCTGTCTCGCGTGTCCACCGGTCGGAAGTTGCGCGAGGCTCCCCACGCTCGCGGAGAGGCGAGGTCAGCGCGAGGTCGGGACGGGGCTGCTCGTGGATAGACCCGAGTTTCCCCGCTTTGATGAAGCCATCCAGTAATCACGAAATCAGCGGCGTTTTCCCTCCCCGCTTGCTTCGCTCGCGAGAACGAGAGAGGCTCGTGCAAGTGAAAGTGCACTGAGGTGAAACTCAGTTAGATTGTTTTCGTTAAGACTAAATTATGTGCAATTAACATTACCACTAATTTAAGAACTAACATTTACGTTTCGCTTTAGTAAAACACCAATAGAGCTACTTTAACTTTTCAAATAAATCATTCTTTTTTCTTATTTTGTTCCCCTTCGTGCACGATACACCTGCTCCTTGCTCACGACTGAACACGATAGAAAAATACATTCTCTCCTCTCTCTTCACACACTCACAGAAAAATAAAAATGCATTATTTCACCAAACAGATTTTTTTTTAAATCGCAAACTTCAAGTTTTTTATGAGAAGGAAAACTTTAACAACATCTCTATAAATTTAAAAAAAAAAAAAATTCATGCAATATAGAAATTAAGCGTTTTTTTTGTATTCACGTTTTGTTTTGCATTAGCCTATGGCCTATTATTTTTAAAGATTAAAGATTATTCAAGTGGTTTAGCACTTAACACTCTTTTTTAGTTTCTAAATAACTTTAGAACTTGAACGATCTCATATTGCATTAGTCCCTTATTTTTAAGAGTGAGACTTTTGGAGTCCAGCGCATGTAAGAAGCGCAATCCATTGACGGGGCTCTAATGACTCTGATTAAGATGAATATGGCCTATCTTTGACATTGAACTCAAGGTCTAGATAATGTCCATTGTTTAATGAAATCACAGGGCAGAAGCGGAGGAAGGACAGGAAAAATCATGTGTAAATACGGCGGCCCTCGCCAAAGATTCCCATACACCGCGCTCCTTGAGAACCGCAAAGAGACCCCGGTCCGCCGCGCATCGATTTCCTGCCATTCCTCGACTTGTCCATTGTTGGAAGCCTTTTTAATTTAGCCATAAATTGGGAAAGCTCAAGCTATGAGCTGTTCTATTTTCTCCCTGTCAGGATGAGGGATTTGGTTTATGATGCATTGTGTATTAAATACAAGTAATCTGGGAAAGTGATTGCCTGGCCTCGCCGGGGTCTGATGGAGGCTGGTGATAGAGGCTCCTCAGCTGAATTGTTCTGAAAAGGAGGAAGCGATAGCAGATAAACAAAAGGGCCGGTGGTATCTGTACCAAGCCAGGGGTAACACGGGGTAAGAGAGCCCACGGGGCAGGGGTAACTCACAGAGCGTTACCTCGCACCTCTCCGGTAGATGGCGTAGTGAGCCGGGTTTGGAAACGGGAGGAAAACTTTCCGCAGGAATGAAGTTGCATTTTTTTGCATTGTTGACACGTTGTTTAATGTCATATGTGTAGGAAAAAACCTGCAGGCAGTATTTGAATGGGCACAAATGTTTAATTCGATAGATTCGAGGAGTCTAGAGACTGTATATATTGAGACTGTACTCTCTCCCTCGTCTCTCTCCTCTCAATCCTCTCTCGCATCACTCTTTCCCCCCCTCTCTCGTCTCTCCCTCTCTCGTCTATACTTCTCTCCTCTCTCTCTCTCCCTCTCT
>QVTF01021390.1:0-63890 GCA_003573665.1 Oxygymnocypris stewartii
TCTCTCTAGCTGTTACAGTATAATACAGTGGAGCGGCTGGGGCAGGAGTCGCTGGTGTGGAGGATATTAAGTCTCATCCATTCTTTTCTCATGTGAACTGGACCAAGTAAACCATTAGATAGACTTGAATGATCTAAATTGACTGTTAATGTCCATATGTACAAGAACATCATAAATCATGCAGAACACATGTTTATTTCACACAGATTCTTACCTAAAAATGGCCCAAAGCACATTGTCAACTGTCAACAAAGATACAATTTGCCATTCAGGAAGTTTCTGTTTATATCAGGAGAAATATCAATACATACATCAATATAGCCTGTATAAAACTGTAAATATGTATGGGTGTTATAATTTATGTGTTTGTAAAAATGTCACTGGCATGAACATCTTTAGCATGTGCTAGAAGGACATGTTTAGAGTGATCTTGTCAGTTTTGTTTAATTTAAATGTATTATTTATTACAGGCACTACTGTTCTCTACTACCCATCTGATGCTCTGTGTTATTCATTAAATGTGTCTGTGTCAATGGTCTTCTGTAGTTTTTTCACTTGATGTGTTAGATTCTTAAGGATGGTTCACACTATTTGAGATAGTGTACTGCAGAATCATGTCACTTTTATTTCTATATTGCTTTATATAATAAAGATTGTGTCAAAGCAGCTTCACAGAGAGGGGGGGAGGGTTATTTGATCCCCTGCTGATTTTGAACGTTTGCCCACTGACAAAGAAATGACAAGTCTATAATTTTAATGTAGGTTTATTTAACAGCGAGAGACGAGAGACAGAATAACAACAAAACAAAATCCAGAAATACACATTTCAAAAAAAGTTATAAATTGATTGGCATGTTAATGAGTGAAATAAGTATTTGACCCCTTCACAGAACGTGATTTAGTACTTGGAGGCAAAACCCTTGTTGGCAATCACAGAGGTCAGATGTTGCTTGTCGTTGGCCACCAGGTTTGCACACATCTCAGGAGGGATTTTGTCCCATCCTCTTTGCAGATCCTCTCCAGTCATTAAGGTTTCGAGGCTGACGTTTGTCAACTCGAATCTTCAGCTCCCTCCACAGATTGTGTACAAACAGATTTTTGTATATATAATCTTTGAACATACATTCTTGACAAGTATGGTGGATACATCTAAAAATTCATAAATATTATTAGAATATACAGGTGCTGGTCATATAATTAGAATATCATCAAAAAGTAGATTTATTTCACTAATTCCATTCAAAAGTGAAACTTGTATAATGTATACATTCATTCCACACAGACTGATATATTTCAAGTGTTTATTTCTTTTAATTTTGATGATTATAACTGACAACTAACGAAAACCCCAAATTCAGTATCTCAGAAAATTAGAATATTACTTAAGTTAAGACCAATAAAAAAAGGATTTTTAGAAAGGACTTTTAGAAATTGGCCAACGAAATTATGAACATGAAAAGTATGAGCATGTACAGCACTCAATACTTAGTTGGGGCTCCTTTGCCTGAATTACTGCAGCAATGTGGCGTGGCATGGAGTCGATCAGTCTGTGGCACTGCTCAGGTGTTATGAGAGCCCAGGTTGCTCTGATAGTGGCCTTCAGCTCTTCTGCATTGTTTTGGTCTGGCATATCGCATCTTCATTTTCACAATACCCCAGAAATTTTCTATGGGGTTAAAGTCAGGCAAGTTTGCTGGCCATTTAAGAACAGGGATACCATGGTCCTAAAACCAGGTACTGGTAGCTTTGGCACTGTGTGCAGGTGCCAGGTCCTGTTGGAAAATGAAATCCCAAACCATCACTGACTGTGGAAACTTTACACTGGACCTCAAGCAAAGTGGATTCTGTGCCTCTCCTCTCTTCCTCCAGACTCTGGGACCCTGATTTCCAAAGGAAATGCAACATTTACTTTCATCAGAGAACACAACTTTGGACCACTCAGCAGCAGTCCAGTCCTTTTTGTCTTTAGCCCAGGCGAGACGCTTCTGACGCTGTCTGTTGTTCAAGAGTGGCTTGACACAAGGAATGCGACAGCTGAAACCTCATGTCTTGCATACGTCTGTGCGTAGTGGTTATTGAAGCACTGACTCCAGCTGCAGTCCCACTCTTTGTGAATCTCCCCCACATTTTTGAATGGGTTTTGTTTCACAATCCTCTCCAGGGTGCGGTTATCCCCTATTGCTTGTACACTTTTTTCTACCACATCTTTTCCTTCCCTTCGCCTCTCTCATTAATGTGCTTGGACACAGAGCTCTGTGAACAGCCAGCCTCTTTTGCAATGACCTTTTGTGTCTTGGCCCTCCTTGTGCAAGGTGTCAATGGTCGTCTTTTGGACAACTGTCAAGTCAGCAGTCTTCCCCATGATTGTGTAGCCTACAGAACTAGACTGAGAGACCATTTAAAGGCCTTTGGCAGGTGTTTTTGAGTTAATTAGCTGATTAGAGTGTGGCACCAGGTGTCTTCAATTTTGAACCTTTTCACAATATTCAAATTTTCTGAGATACTGAATTTGGGGTTTTCATTAGTTTTCAGTTATAATCATCAAAATTAAAATAAATAAACACTTGAAATGTATCAGTCTGTGTGGAATGAATGTATACATTATACAAGTTTCACTTTTTGAATGGAATTAGTGAAATAAATCAACTTTTTGATGATATTCTAATTATATGACCAGCACCTGTATATGTCCATATACAGTTTACTATGGGGATTAGGGATATGTTAGAAACTTATATCTTCAGCTACCCAGGAATATGTGAGAATTATAAATGATCCTATAGGGAACATATATGGTAATATCACTTTTTGATATAGGACAATATATGTCATATATTACATTTTTATAGGGTCTTCCCATTTCGACATACCTGGAACACCTGATCCGGAAGACTAAACTGACGTCTGAACCATGTAAACTGTCTCCTTTCAATGTGGAGCATCAAGAAGGACTCCATTCCAATTCCTCTCAGATTTCCGAGCTACGCACCTTGTTTCAGGGTTATCAAGACAGAAATTGAAATCAGGACAATCAAGTGATAAAGTAGCCAACAAATAGCTGTGTGTAGGAAAATGCAAAATCAGAAGTCAGAAAGAGCATTAATGCCAAGCATGTGTACACACACAATGAACTTGTCTTGGCGACAGGAGCTTCTAGTACAGAGGAAAGTGCAGACATAGGAATAACACGGGAGAGATTAATTATAACCACTAATATGAGAAAAACAGAAGAAGAAAAAATTATGCAATATAATACAGGAGTAGGAATATAGAGAAAAAACAAATGTCTTAATGTACTGATAAGTTATTACAAAGTGTACTGTTTATGTAATTTACAAATGTACTATTTTCAGATGCAATGTCAGACTATGAGCCTGAGCAACGCCAGAGCCACAGATCGGCTCTATAGCCTGAGACAACCATGTCTGACCAGGTGCGTAAGCTAGCTAGCAACATGACCTGTACCAGATGGATTTACTGGTGGAGTACAAGGGGATGTGCACTGACTGTCTGGAAGAGAGTCTTTCTTGCCCGTTTCATTTCCTTGCCCCGAGTCGGTTTCACCCAGCACAGACACAGAGTGTGTGTTTCTGTCCTGGTCTCGTCCAGCCCTGTATCTCCTGTCTTACTGCTGGTTCCACCCAGCCTAAGTACCCAGTGTATACAGAAATCCCGCCCAGCCTCCTTTCCCTCCTCCTCTGCCTAAGTTTCCCAGTTCTTCAGCTCCGTCTCCACTGGCTTCACTCAGCCTTTTGACTCCTTCTTCACTGGCTCCTCCTAGCAGCCTGGATCTACCCTGGGCTTCCTGTCTGCCAGCTCCACTCTGGCGTGTTGACACATTTGCTCTGCCTTGACCAGGGGTAGGCAGTGTCAGTCCTGGAGAGCCATAGTCCTGCAGAGTTTTGCTCTAACCTTGATAAAACTCCTCTGCCTGTAGCTTTCTACTAATCCTCAGACCTTGATTAGCTAGTTCAGGTTTGATTAGGGTTAGAGCGAAACTCTGCCGGATTGTGGCTCTCCAGGACTGATGTTTGCCACCCTGGCCTTGACTCTCCAAGCCCATCACTACACTGCGGTACACCAACAAGTCTAGTCTAGACTAGTCACTACTCACTCCCTCTGCTCCACCTGGGACCATCGTCCCTAGGGCTCCACCGTGCTCCCTCATCCAGCCGGCTCTGCCTTGGTCAGGCGCCGCTCTGCCTTTTCTCTGTGCGCAAAGGCCTTCAGTGGTGATTCGTCTATCCACCCCTTCGGTTCCACCGGGCTTCTTCCCATCTTGGTCCTCGGTCGCTCCATCATCGCCTCAGTTCTTCAATGCCCTGGCTCAACCAAATTGGTCCCAAGGACCTTCAGTGTTACCCGGTCTCTACAGCTCTTCAACTCTGCCTTTTAGGGATGGTAAGATTTACCTATCAATGCCACTTAGGATGAGTTAATTTATGATTTGCTGTCTGGCAGAACTAAAGAAATAAAAGCTAACTATTTATACGTATCATACAGGATTGCATAGCCTCATATTTTTTTCCATTGCATCATAGTGCATTGAACCACATTGGGTTGAATTGAAATCAGATTGCACTGGATTGAAATAAGGTGAATCATATCGTATTGGTAACTGCTTCATATGCATCTTTAATGTATCGTATCATTGCCTACACATCAAGCGTATTGCATTGTCCTCAATTATGGACATGCACATACTGTACCTCCTGCCTGGGTAAGCTTGTGTCCTCGTCCTTGTGCTTCTGTCTCCGCACCAGCTTACTGCCTTACCCGGCTCTGTATCCTCCACCTAAGCCCTCCCACCATCCTCTGTAGGACCTTTTATCTAATGAGGATGCCTCTTTGTTGGGGGTATACTGTTACAGGTCATTTGTGTTTTGTTTGATTTAATTGAACTTTGTATTTTCTCAGTTTTTAGATCAGTTTCCTTTGGCCGTTCATTTGTTATTTAGGTTACTCGTTGATTGATTAGTGTCTACATCTGTGTCTGATTGGTTTGTTTCAGTGTAATTAAGCTGTTTCTTTCTGTTCGTTGTCATTTTGTTACACGTGAGTTTGGTTGTTCTGTATCCCAGTTATTTGTGTTAAATAAACACAAGTTGCTGCACTTAGGACCATCACCACATCTTTATTTTTACTGAGCTCTAACAACCTGATAGAATATCCTGCTATTATTTTTGAAAATAATATTTTCTAATAAATGTAATTGTTCACAGTATTATTTTAGAACACATGTGAATTTAAAATATTTAAAATGTATGCAAGTCAGTGAAAGCATATCAGATGCAATCCTCTAGTTGATGAAGCCTATGTAAAATCTCCTATCAGTGTGGGAATAATGACAAATGTGGATCTAGACGTGAAAGTCAATTTTTCAGTTCAGACTGCGATCGCAATGCAAGACATGACCTGAATCAGATTTAAGACCACATATAAAAGTGACCCAAATCAGAATCCGAAAACATAAGATTCCATGTGGTAGTGTCTGTTCACACTGTCATGAAATAAAACGTTCTGAGTCACATATGAGCAAAAATATAAAATAAAACATCGAATTTGGAACACATTTTCTGGTAGTGTGAACGTAGCCACAGCTTCTGGACCTTAAATCTATATAAAGAGTTTCAGCTATATTTTTATTTGCAGGTAAGATCACTCACAAATAAAAAATATTGATGTAAAAACAATGTTCTCTAAAGAATATAAAGTGTATACAGTATAAAAAGGTGTGTGTGTGTGTGTTTGCGCGCGCGTACGTGCGTGTGTGCGTGTGAAATTAAAATTATTTTAAAATGTACAAATTCTGGGTAGGTTTAGTGGATAGAAAATAGTGTTAGGTCAGAATATATATATATATTATATATATATATATATATATATATATATATATATACATGGGCGTAACCACCATATACTTTGGGGGGGACGTGTCCCCCCGAATATTGGAAAAATACCAATCTGTCCCCCCCAATAGTGCCTAGTGGATCTGTTGTTATTTCCGATTTACTTTCAATTTAGGAAAAACCAGGGAAACAAAACTGTGTGACCACCCCCCCCTCGATTGTACACTTGGTTGAGCCCGTAAACGCCGGCTTGCGGCACCGTTTGAAAAAACCGCTCAGTCTAACTGTCACTGTTGCTTAAATGAAATGAAGGTAGGAGCTAAACGAAAGAAGCAGGACGAACAGGCGGACTTTTTTTCAGACGGTAAGCAAGTAGACACCTACAAAGTAGTGCCATGGTCAAAAATACCGCGGCAATTTTTGAATACATGTGAAAAAATATCACGTTTAAATGGCTCAGTGTTATAGCTAGGTAGCTAGCATGATACCCTGAAATTAGGCTGAATAATGAACTGCTGGAGTCACAGACCAAGGAGTTCCCGCACTTCCCACTCCATTGATAAGCCTCTATTCATCCGTTGATGGCCTGGCCTGTTTGTTTTTACGATCTGATCCGCGACTGAATTTAAAAGAAATAAATCTGGGGGAGGGCTCAAATTTGGACCCCCCCAATATCTATACCATGGTTACGCCCCTGTATATATATAATATAGTCCCAAGTCCCCATAAAGATGTAGAAACAAACGTGTGTTTGTGTGTCGAATGCTGTCTATGTAGGGCATATCGCAAAGAATTGAGACGCGAGCGCAGATTACGTCACTGTTTAATTTCCTTGCTTTCACAGGTATAACAACACACCTGAGCTCTGAAGCAGGTAGAAATCAGACGAATGTGTTGCTCTTGACAGCTTTCGACGGGAAACCCTTTTAACACATATTGATTTTTATAGGAAACCATGCTCAGCGACTGATCTAGATTTTTACCAGACAGTTCGGCTGGCACTACAGCTTAAGTGGATTGGCGAATTTTTAAGAAATATATAGTCACACCAGGATACTTTTAAATTCAACAAGAATGGACTCGTGGCGTTTTCTTTTCGCTGCCTTGGTTTTTATCCTCGGTGTTTATGGCGGAGAAACACAGAACAGCACAATTGACAAACTCGCACAAGCACAGGGCCAGTGTGGACAACCTTTCAGGCCCGGTCGGGATGACTTTGTTCTCGACACGGTAGAGTCGATTGAGAATGGGGCTGATTTCCTGTCAAGCCTGAGCGTCGCGCATAGGAACGCGTGCATTGCTGCGTGTTGTAGAGATTCCAGATGTAACTTGGCCCTTGTGGAAGACGGACACGAGAAGGGATCCAACAAGAGCTGCTTTCTCTTCAACTGCGTATATAAGCAAAAATATGTCTGTCGATTTATTAAGAAGAAGGGGTTCACAAATTATATACTGGATTCAGTTTATGAACATTTCCTGAACGGCCGCAAAAGTGGTAAACTTTATTCTTTGCTCTCTCTCTCTCTCTCTCTCTCTCTCTCTCTCTCTCTCTCTCTCTCTCTCTCTGTTTTTAGGCTCATGTGTATATTTATATATTTCAAAATGTCTTAACTTACTCTTCCTGTTAAATGACTCCCCGGATGTTATGATGAATGCAAGGCTGTGCAGCAGTTAAGTCAGTGGCACTCAGATCTGCCTTCAGTCCACACAGTGTTCACTTTTCACAATCCAGTCAATAACCAGTACATTTAATCAAGTCCCAACCTATGTTTTTTCTAGAGGTGGGCATAGATTAATTTTTTTAATCTAGATTAATTTTGGAATTAATCTAGATTAATCTAGATTAAAATGGCTCATTTGAATTCTGCCGAAGGCATTCAGAATATGTGTGCTACCCAAATAATGACTAAAAGTAAGTCTTTGAGAACGGGTTTCTCAAGCCAGGTGGTGCATTAGACCAGGGGCTCATCTCCTGTTTCCAAAATGCATCACAAACTTTAATCTCTTCCCGTCCCAATCCCACGAAAAAACTGGAGGAAAATCCCGTTCCACTCCCGGAAGAATGACTCCCATTCCCTCCCACTCCCGTGTTGGGTTTTTTTTAATTTATTTTTTATAACTGTCAATTACAGTACAAATATAGTACAGATCACAGCGTGCCCACCTTATTAGTTGAATAACCCAAAATGTCGTTTTTTGTTATTATATTGAACTGAAAGCCATCTTATGCACAGTGTTGCACAGATTAAATTTCATGTAAATCATCCATGCTAACACACACGTCTTCTATTTTTATTTTTTAGACATTTCACTCTATAGATATATTTTTCAAAGACGGATTTTCTCGCTCAAGTTCACATGAGACCTAAAGCGCATCCTGTTTGCTTAAAAGCGCAACGTTTCGTTGTTATTCTGAGTGCACACAAATAAACGTAGAGTCTTTACAGATTCGAAAGATGTATTAGGCTACTTTTATCTGTATGACCAAGAATGACGGAGATTTTAAGAGCAAGTGAGCGCACCGGAGCCTGTCCTGCAGCAAACGCGCTTCCACTCAAACACTTCAATAGCGCACGTTTCTCTAGGTTAACATCATATTGAGCGGCCATGTAAAGTTGCTACTACATACATCTTTCAGATGAAAAGCCATATTTGAGGTTGATGAATGATAGGTGAGCGTTTGGATGTCCTGCCTGAGTGTATTACCACATAGACCAGCCGTTAACAATCTGTCCATCACGGACTGCGAGCCTCTAGTTCGAAGACTCGTTCTCGCCCCCTACAGTGCAATTCGGCTAGGTATACATCCGCGTTAAAATATCAGGGTGAAAGTCATCATAGCTTGCGTAGTATAGACCCAGCTCCCAACCCAACTTTGAGAATAGATTAACGGCGATATTTTTTTTATCGCCGATAAGAGTCTCGCGTTAACGCAGCACGTTAACGCCGATAACGGCCCACCACTAGTTTTTTCCCTTTGTTTTTTTATGTAATTTCACTTAGAAATGCATCATAATACAGTATTAAACTTCAGCTTTTCAGCTTGTTTTGTCCAAGTACTTCAGTATCAGTGTAGCCTACTATATTGTTACAATAGTAAAATATTGAAAAATAATTGTTTATGAACATGAGATCACCTTGAGTTTAAAGACTTTAAGAGTCATAATTTTCTTACTTTGTGCAACTTTTTAATTTTGTGCTTGTAGAGGGACTGATTCCATTCATCTGTTCCAATAGGTCCCTCAGACTGCCACATTAGCAAAATACTCATACATTTCAGATTTATGATGCCATTATTGGAAGAACTGTTGACTTTAATTAGAATTTTTGCAGGAACTTATGGGTAACATTATGTGACTCTGCCCTTTTCTAAAAGGTACCTAGAGGTTCTCTAGATGGTTCTGTTTTAAAGATATGACAGGTGTTTTTGTTTTTTAGGTGTATAAAAGATTGGTATGTCGCGTTTAATCAAGCAAGCTGTAATTATAATTATTATTTTTTTTTTTTTATGAGTGATTGTCATTTCATCAAGTTTATGACCATGATATGAATGTTTATGTATTATCACACGGTAACTATTCTTTGGCTATTTTAAGTCATGTACATTCTTTAGCAGTAACTATTGACTAGTGAATGGAATATCATTGGTATTTTTCTTCAGGTGAGAAGGACAAACCGCCCGTTGCCAATGCTGGAGGGGATGTGGTGGTCCAGCCTGATGAGGTGTTGCTGAATGGTATTGAGAGCTGGGACGATAGGAAGATCATTGACTACAAATGGAGCCTCATCAGTGGAAATGAATATGTCATTATAGAGGTATTATATTGGATTCTAGCATATAACCTGATATGTTATTATGTTGTCTATATGTTATGAATGTTTCTGGTTATGATGTTAAAATGAATTAAGATGCTTTTAAGGAATTGTTTCTTTGTCATCTTAATAAAGCAAATAATGTCATTATTTACTCGCCCTCAACCTGTATGACTAACTTTATGTAGAACATATTTAGAAATGTCTCCATGTCTCACCCCACCCCCCGGTCCATGCAGAAGTCAATGACATTCAACACTGTTTGATTATCAACATTCTTCAAAATATTATTTTCTAAGTAAGGGATTGCATACAGTTGAGGAACAGCATGAGTAAATAATGATACAGTTTACATTTCTGGGTGAGCTATGCCTGTAATGAGGACTAATTATCATTTAAAATTCAGTGGGATAAAAGGCAAATTTAGTGCATTTGTTCTAAACTGCTTTGGCTTCAAAAACCCAAACTGGAAGTCAAGAGGCAGTCGATTTGCTCCTCTTAGTCATTACTAGTTGACAGCTTTTGTTTCATAGCATAATAATACCCAATATCTGATCTGAATCGAATGAACTGCTCCACAGAAAACTGATCTGCCAGACCAGGTGAAGGTGTCCAAGTTGGTACCTGGGGTGTATAAGTTCAAACTGACCGTGACCGATTCAGCACACAATTCTGATTCAGCTCAAGTCACTGTCTTGGTTCTCACTCTTGAGGAGTCTGAGCGTGAGTATTATTTTTATTTTGCTTTGCACTCCTATACACTCCTAGGCTTATACCTTTTTATAAATAAATATGTATCCACTATTAATGAGAAGTAAATGGAAAAACAAACTCAAGTACTAATTAGTATTCAGTCATTTTATGCTGTTGTTCTCCTACCTGTCATCTTTGTAAATGTTTAAGAATACATAGTATTTTTTTTACCTGGAAAATAAACTGTAAGTTGATATATTTAACATACATTTTTGTACTAATGTAGCTTTTACTTTAAACATGGCATCGTTTACTATGAATATTGCTGTCTTTTTTTGATAAACTGCATTAGGAGACAATAAAGGAGATTAAGTTAAAGCACATTTTCAGACATGTAAATGTCTTAACGCGGTAATGTTGTCATGGGTTGGGGATGACTCTTTCTCTCTCTCGCTGTTTTTATTGTGTGAGACACCTTACCGCTCCCTCTGCAAATGTGCAGAGCCGGTTTGACGTGTTCCAGGCTTTGAGTCACAGTTGTGCAGTATATGGATAACACACCCCCTGCAAAGAAATATTAATGAATTACAGCAAACTGAATATGAATTAACTCATGGCATTCTCAACCTTCAGTAAATGTTACAAATTACATTTTGGTGACATCTTAAAGTGACAGCAGCCTAATTTAGCTCTTCACTTTTGACCGAATAACTTCTTTATAATGCATGGATCCATTATAGTGATATCCAAATTTCTCCCAGCTGTTTCCATTCACTTAAGCAGACATAACTATAAGTAAGGTTTGTGAATATTTTCATAAATACCAGCCAAAACAGTCATTTTGGCTCATGGTGTGTTTTTGGTAGCACACCGATTTGGAAGCCAGAAGTGTACTTTGCTTGCCCGTGTTTTCTCAGCCTGTCAGACAGCGTGGGAGTGCTGAATTGATAGTGTAATGCTTGTTTAGTACCAGTTATTGTCTTTCATACTGGAATACCACCAGCTCTACCCAAACATTATATGCCCTGTTGCTTATAAAAGTAGCAGAATTCTCAATAAGCCAGAACGATTCGACACTTCATTGATGTGTGTATTACAAACAGATTGAGATGAAAAACAATGGTAATAGTGGTAGTATGTTTTTAGTATGGTAATAGTATGTTTTTTTACATTTCTCAAGCACTTTTAATAATACGGAGTTAGACAAATATTGGTCTTACCAAATTTTGCTCCTCAAGTATGTTAATTTTGTTTTTAAAATGTTTATATTTGTCTGCTTTCAGTAAACCTGATTAAGAACACCATTTTAGCAGTGTTAGGGGGTATCGTATGCACCTGTTAGATCATTGTCTTGGCATGAATGAACTTGTGATGAAATGCCACAGGAATTAATAGTCTCTTTTTACTAAAAGTGTGGCACTGAATTCTTTCTGGGACATATGGTGATACTGTGGGTGTATGAATGATGAAACTCAAAATACCCACTGGGTCAAACAATAATGTAGACAATCGCTCAGTGCTATAAACTTTATGTACACCTCTGCATTTTGAACGTGCCAACACGGTTCATCCCACGTGCATGCTTCACGTAATAATAATAACTTGAACTTCAACTTACAAAGAAGTAACTGAAAGGAACATGTCTTGTCACATTATTCATGCTAACAGCTGCATGTAAACAACCCCTATTTGCCCAGTTGTACTTACACACTTAATTCTACATTTTCTTTCATTTCCTTGTGCTTGATTTTTGAGTTACACTTAATTACATATTTGACACGTGCTGTCCAATTTATTTTCTTTTTCTTACTAGTGCACTTGTAAGCTCCAGTATTGGCGTTGATTGTTCCACAAGGAACCATTAGCATCCATTAAATCTTTTAATTGCACAGAAGGTTATTTATAGTGGAAAATGGTTCTTTAGGTTATTAAAATGTTTTTCACATTAAGAAAAAAAAATATTTAAGAACTATTCATTTAAAATCTTTTGGGGGAAGCCAAAAGTGTGGTTATATGGTATCACCTTTATTTCTAAGAGCAATGTGCTTGCATTAGTATTATTATTATTGTATATACTTGTGAGTTTGCTCAAATCGCTAACCCTAGTAATAAGCTCATTGCTGGTATTAGTGTGGCTTGATGAGGAGGGGTCTACTGTTACTTTTCTAAACAATCTGACTTTCACCTGGTGGGAAAACAAACTAAAAGTCCCTTAGACTAACATTGAAGGGATACGAGTATCATCATGGACTCTTTACATTTGTATTTAATGTGTTTTCTGAGATTGGATCTCATCTCCCAAGACACATTTTGATCTGATTATTTGTGATTGGATCACCGAACACACATTTGGGTGTGGTCTGGCCACTGTTATTATGGGTGACAAATGAAAGATAAGTTAGGAGTAGCTCTTGAGGGACTAGCAGCAAGGTGGTGAGGGAGTAAAGGTGTAAGCAGCTATTAAACTATAAGCTAGACTGACTTTTCAGTGTGGGAGATACATTTCTTACAAAACTCCTGTGGGTTTCTGGAAGATCATTCTTCAAACAGTGTTACAAGAGAAAGTAATAATTACAAGAGTAATTATCTGTCTTTAAGTATTTCATGACACCAGTGTTTCTATAGTATTATTTTATTAATCTATTTTTTTGTCTGAAATGAATTTGTAATTTCAGTAGTTTTTATTAGTTTTTATATTAAAAAACAATACTAATTAGTTATTTATTTGTAACTGTTTTTGTCAGTTTAGTTATAAACTAATGATTTTAACCCTAAAGTGCACCAGCTGGTTTAATGCTCAAACTGTTCCACTAGGGATTTCTTTGGATCTATGTTTGTTGTCAAATACTTGTTTAAAATTCTGTGTATGAACAAAATGTCACACAATATTAATCGTAACTCTAATGGAACATTAGTATAAAATCAATATCAGGTTTGCAATCATGCTCATTCATTAAAGCAGTTCTCTTGCTCTTATGAGTGCATGAATATTTCATGTTAAAAAATCTCATACAGGTACTTTTTATCTGAATAACTGAATTTTTGGGGTATTTGTATTATTTTTGGTGGCGTTTTTTTGGAGGTGGAATCCCCCACTAGTTTTTGCAGTCAGATTAGAAATGTATTATTTGCATTCGAAGCAGGATATTTTACTTCCTGAATTGGTCTTGAGCATAGCTTTAATAAATGTATTCAGACACTGATTTGTAATATACTATGATGAGAGGACTTGCAAGTGTATAGAACTGCTCAGTCAGTGAGCCTCTATTTTGAGCAGCATAGAGCGGATCATATGTCATTTAAAGATTGTGTGGCCATTGTGTTCACTCCTTCAACAGACAGAAGAGGCCTCTGAGACACAGACACCATATTCTTTTGTATGAGAACCACCATATTCTTTTGTATGAGAACCTACCAACCAGGTAGGTTGCCGTTCAGAAAAATGATGTCACTGGAAGCTAAAGAGCTCCTGGTGGTTCCACGCTTATTTCTTTGTCTTAAATTTGTATTTATTTATTTGTTTGCAGTTAATACAAGTCTTTTCTTCTCAACTTATTATTTTTTTTGCAACCCTGCTGATCCATTTGCATTTCATTTCACAATGGTCATGGCTTAAATTTGAAAATGTTACAGTGTTGCATCATTCTTGTTGACATTTAATTATTTTGGGCGTTTCAGTGTCAATTAAATATCTTTACCTGTAGAAAAAAAACCTGCCTAATAATTATGCACATCTGAATATAAGGCATTTTTCACTTCCCTTGTGAACAATTACACATCACCAATAACTGCTTATATACAATCTTAACTATTACTAAGATTGATGTGGTTCAGAAATTGTAAAATGTGCATGGAAAAAAATATGAGTGGCAGATTAAATGTTTTACTGATTACCTTCACCTTTGTTGTCGTTCTCAAATCAAATACGGCATCAGTGTTGCAGTTTGGACACCAGTAAGATCAAACATCTAGTTATTGCTTATCTTGTTATCATTACATCGAACACGCAGTATATTTAATTGAAGAGCAGCTGTAAATGCAAATGTTTTGGAGTTTTTTTTTTTTTTGTATAATGCTTCAGTACTTTTAAAAGGATGGAAATAGTTTTTGCTGTTGTTGTTGTTGTTATTTGTCCAATAGAAACCTATTCTGATTTGATCCCAAAAACCTCATGATTCTTTAATTCATCAGAACTGAATTAACATATTTATTTGATTTGTCCCACTAGGTCAGTGTTTGGCCCCTAAAAAGGGGGGACCCTGCCGAGGTTCTTTTCCTCGTTGGCATTACAACGCTGCATCCAGCAAGTGTGAGAATTTCACCTTTGGCGGATGTACGGAGAACATCAACAACTATCTCTCTGAACAGGAATGTTTGAATGCCTGTAAAAATATACCAGGTAATGCTCATCTTATTGTACTGAGGCAGTGGTGTGGTGTGCAGTCAATTTAAAGGAATTACATCATGCTGTCATTTATGTGTCACTCCGTGTCAGTATGCTTTTTCCTCTTCACTTGGCTCTTTACTACACAAGAATGTCAGTTGTCACAATATGAGAAAAGCATCCCTGCACCTTTCCAAGTCTTCTGAAATTTTAATGTTGTTCTTTACTGATTATCTTTTTGCTGCAGTTTCCACATTAAATGTGGCACCAGTGATGCATGACAGATGCCAATAAGAATAAACCGCATAACTTTTGTGTGTGTGTGTTTACCCATAAAGCATGGAATAAAACATGTGGCATAGTTCCTCTTAGGAGCTACACTTAAGCTGATGTAGATGGGAACATTTTCAAATCAAATTCAAAATTCTCCTTTGGTGTTCAACAAGAATAACAGCATATAGGTTTAGTGCAAAGTGTGGCTGAGTAAATAATTAATTTTGGATGTGCTGCTCTATATGGCAGAGATTTTTAGAGAAATAATCCATCTCTGTGAGTTGCCACTTCAAAAACCACAAGCAAAAAGGTGATGAATCAATATTAATGTCAGCATGTTGTGACGAGTGCATTGTGAAACATGCTCAAGTGCATTACATCGATCTTGTTGGACTTCATAATCGTCCTGCGTGATCAAAAATCGAAGGAAGGCTTCAAATATCAAAGTGTTGAAATTTATTGATCAGAACAGCGCGCTGGGTTGTTTCTCAGACAAGAGTCTTACAAAGAAGCAACAACCAAAAGCATTTTCACAGGACATTTATAAAATCTGTCCACGTGGGTCGTCTTTTCATTGGCTGTCGTAACCGTCCAACGCTCCTCCAATCCGTATTCTCCTCCTTTGTTTCCCTTGGGTCCTGCAAAACAACACTTAAAACTCATACCCCCAGTTTGTGCCAAGCACCAGTTTCTCCAAGTAATTGATGGACTTGTTATGTATGTGTGTCCATACATTCCTCTGCCTTCTTCTTGATGGGCTCATAGCTGCCCACACCCTTGTACTCACATACACAATCTAACAGAAATCACTCCAGTATTGGTTCTGAAGCTCTGCATACCAGCAAGCAACATATCTAGAAACATTTATAATAAATCCCACAATACAATTGATTACATATTGATATATTGATTACTTAACACAAAAGGAGGATTATATCCTTCAATCCCTCTCTTGACCTCTGAAAGAGGTCACACATCATTTTCCTCATCATCATCACCATATTGAGTAAATAACATACTATAAAAGAAAAACAACACAACTATGAGACTTTACTAAGTCTCACCACTAATATCCCTTACCCAGAGTGCAACATCACAAGTCCACCCGTCCTTCTATCCTTCTATGAACCAATAAAGGTCCTCCATCATCTTTTCTCTTAACAAATGGCTTTTTCATGTTATTGCACTCCAGAGGAAGTCAGATCCAAACATCTCCTCTCACCATTGACTAGAGAAGAGTAAAAGAATCTACTTCCCTACCTATACATTGTTGGGAGTTAATGAACACTCAAAATAAATCAGCAATGTGCTTTAAAGCATGTGCATGTCTTTTAGCCTTGCCCATGGTTGTCATGGTTATGTAGAGTACATAAATGATTATACTGGTCAAATATCAAAATTAGGAAAAAAAACAAAGTAATATAATGCAATATATTATGCACTGGTCTATCCCACGCTGCCAGAGGAACTCCAAACATTTCCGGTAGCTTGGAGCTCTATCTGGTGATGTTGTCCTTCGTTGCCAGAGGAGCTCTTAGGCAGCTTCAATGCCCTTCAGCTCTATCTGGTGTTGGAGTAGATGGTGGGTTTTTAAACCTCCAGTTGAATCTACTCATGCTGCTAAGCACTGAGATGCTCGTCTATCCTTTCTTCTTTTCATATTTTCATATTATAATTCTCCAGTGTTAAAAGAAATAAACTACATACTGATAATGAAGGTTAAATGATGAATACTTGCAAATACGTAGTAGACATACAATCTTTTCTTATCGTCCCCTTTTCTGGTTGCACTGCCTCGTAACACGGACACTGACCTGCTTAAAACCTTCAGCGTTTCCTTTTTTTTTCAAAAATAATTACATTTCACATTTGATGTATGTAGAAGATTAAAATGCTTCTTTAGAAATAAATGATTTCAGAAAAAATGATTCAAAGATAAAGATTTCAAAACAAATGACTTCAGGAAGGGGTAAATGCCAAAATAAAATACATAAAACCATCTAACTTCCTTCCTACTCTATCCAAATATTCTAATGTTACTACATAATATGAAAAGAAAATACAATGAAGATACTAACTCCCTTTCTATCAAAAGTTACAATACAAGGTAAAAATAATAAATGAAAATAAAAGGCACCCCTTCCCTACCACTCGGTCAAGGATGTTTTACACAAATTCATCCAGTTCATCCAGTCCAGGTCCCACTGTATACGTTTTGGTGCATCCAACGTCAATTCCAGTTGGTCTCACTGATACATTAATCATCTGTTTGGCTGCAGCACTGGCCAGCATTGATCTGATGAAAGGCACAATACAACAGAACAACAAAAGAAACATAACAACAACAATGCCAATTATAATACCCACTTTGGTTAACCATTGTCCTCAAGACCCAAAAAGTGAATTAAACCAATCCCAGGTATGCATGTCTGCTCCAGCATTCTTGGTCACCTCCTCTCTCAGGTTTTTTAGTATCCCCATGGCTTTGGTGAATGATCCATCTGGGGCTCGGTAGGTGAATGCAAACAGTGGTTGGCTCTCCTCAGCTGGCGGTCCCTCAGGCTCCTCACCCACCCTCTCTTGGACCTGAGTCTTCAGGTCCACTGCAGTCTGTGTTAGAGACCTGTTAGGGGGGTCACATGAAGTACAAGCAGACAAATGATACCAGGTGTCGCCTTTTCCTGCTAGGCGGACACAATGCAATGTTCTTGAGGTGACTCTCAGGGGTTCAGTCCATCTGGCTTCATTGTCTGCAGTGACCTGCTGGGAAAATTTTAATCAGAGCAGTTAGTTTGTCAAAATAAACACAGTGTGATAAAGGTGTGATTTTGGTCAGGTTTCAGTGGCGTTGAAGGTCCAGGGAATGATCGACCTGTAAGCAATTCAAATGGTGTGAAACCAGAGATCCTGTTAACAGAGGAACGTACAAACATTAATATCAATGGAAGGACAGATAACCACGTCAATTTGGTCTGTGCACAGATTTTAGCCAATTTCCATTGCCGCAGAGGTGAAAAGGTGAAAGCTGCCGTATTTACAAATGATATGACGGAATGAGCTGTGATTAACCTTCCCATAAATGTAACTGATGGCCTGCTGACTTGCAATTTTTCTCTGCTAACCTTAAATCCTGAAGCATATAGCAGTTGCAATATTAAGTTAGTTGCCCGTGGGCACTCTTCATTTGTTGTGGCAGCGAGCAACAGGTCATCAACATACATTATCAAGACACAGTCTGGGGAAATGTGCATTTTGTCAATAGTTTTTTAGTATTTGATTAAAAATCTCTGGTGACAGGATGAAGCCTTGCGGCAATCTGTTATAAAAGTACTGGCGGTCTCTATAGGTGAACGCTAAACATGACTTACCACTACACTCATTAGGGATGGGGAAATGTCTAATTCTACCCAATAAATGTCAGCTGCCTCCTTTAATGGCCCTCCTAACAGAACATTCTGTCTGCAACCTGTTGGAGCAGTCTGTGAACAATCAACCTGTGTGCCATCTGGAAACGTTACTATTACCCCTTGTGGTGAACATAAAATACTGGCCCCTAATTTTATGAGTAAATCTCTTCCTAGCAGAGGTACGGGAGCATTAGAGGAGCATAGAAATGAGTGCGTCAGGCTTTGATTCACAACCTGGATGGTTAATTATTTTGTCATAGGCCAATGTTCCAACCCACCAGAGAAACCCATAACTCCCACTGTTTTATCACTTAGATCTTTATCTGTGATTGTGCCTCTTGTCACAGTAGAGTATGTGGCCCCAGTGTCTACCAGGGCCATTAGTGGTTTGTTGTCAACCATTATTTCCATGAGGGGTTCAGCCATTCCCCCCATGGTGGTCCTCTGTGGGCCCCTTCAACAATCCCCCGCGTCTCCCTCCGGGCCCCATGTTGGGTGCATGGGCGCCTGTAGGTTGGCTGGAGACGGGTGTCGTTGCCCCGAGTATCGTGAGGTGTATGGTCCCCTGCTACGACCACCAGGACCACCCCTATTAGGACCCCATCCCCTTGCAGGTGGCCCTGAAAATTGGCCTCCCCTTTGCTGTGAGGGGCAATCTGCTTTCCAATGTTCACTGCTGCAACACACAAAACAAGCACCTCCCCGCTGGCCCCCACCTCTGCCTCGTCCATTTCCTGACTGTCTCTTCATTTCTTTCTCTGATGCCTCTGCTTTCACATGCTCTCCCCTTCCCTTTTTAAAAGGACTCAATGCAGTAGCTGTTATTGCTAGTTTTGTCCATAATCTGACACACATTCGCTCACACACTTGCTCGCTCGCACACACACACACAATCTCAGTGAGCTCATTTTCTCTTGCGCACACACAGTGGGGCCCCCTTTCTCTCTCTCACTCTCATACAGACACAGACAAAGAAAAAATACCAACAAGTTTTGATCTCTGTTTGGGAATGAAAAATCAATCAGTTTTTATCTTTTTCTTTATCAATAATTCATTTTCACATTTTGGATCACAACGTCGGCAACTTGGATAATGTCCAAATAGCTGACGAAGCCAATTTCATGGTATATTCTAGTTTTTTCAACTCTTATATAGTTCTTAACAAATTTTATTCTCCATAGCTCTAATTTTGGTGCTAATAACACCAACATTTTGTGGGATTATCCCATCCATTTTCAATACACATTTGACTCCATTTCTTTTCCCACATTTTTCCCTCTCTTTTCTGATTTTTAGGCTCAGTTTGAGCCATCAACATATCAATTACATTTCCCCATTGTGCCAATATCGGGGAACATCCGTATTCCTCACCCTCACGTTCAAATTCAGACATTTTTAATAATACACACAATGCACTTTAATAATCTGATACTCTAGATTCACCAACTGCTGTAGGATTATAAAACCCTTCAGTCTTCTCAAAAAATGATTAAGTAGAAACAGAAAGAATTAGCAACAGAAAGAAATGATTATAGGAATAAATGCACTCACTCACACAGCTCAAACAGCCCCCACCTTTTTTACTCTCTCTCTCTCTCACAGCTCAAACAGCCCCCACCTTTTTTACTCTCTCTGTCTCACACACAAACACACAGCTCAAACAGCTCAAGCGAGAAAGACACAAATAGGTCTTGTTCCCTTTTTTCTTTAAATGTACAATCAAACAGTTTTATCTTTTATCAACAAATAAATCACAAATACAACATTTCATTCAACAAATGCAAAATAATAATCCAACACCACAAATAAAACAACTACAGCAATTTACACAGCAATTCCATATGGCGAAAATATACAACAATAATGATCATTCAATTCTTAGGCACATCACTCAAATTATGTCACTCGGAAACCCTCTGCAGTCTAATACCACTTGGAAATCCTCCGCAATCTTTTATCCTTTTTATGTCACTCGGGTAATTTTTGACAGCCTATTTGTCATAAAGAACCCTCTGCAACTTTAATCTCTGTCACTCGGAAACCCTCCGCAACCTAGTGTCACTTGGGAGCCCTCCGCAACTTATTTCTTGACCGGGTGGACTGGTTACCCCTCGGTACTCACAATAATGACTGGGTGGACTGGTTACCCCTCAGTTCTTGACCGGGTGGACTGGTTACCCCTCGGTACTCACAATAATGACTGGGTGGACTGGTTACCCCTCAGTTCTTGACCGGGTGGACTGGTTACCCCTCGGTACTCACAATAATGACTGGGTGGACTGGTTACCCCTCAGTTCTTGACCGGGTGGACTGGTTACCCCTCGGTACTCACAATAATTTCTGATCAATATATATCAACACTTGTTTTTATTTTCTTTAAATGGAACAGAATACAATTCAAATTCAACACATAAATTTAGAATGTCCAATTGCAGAATTTGGATTTAACAGGTTTCTGCTTACCTTTTTTATTCGGTACCGTGTGTTGAACTCAAATGCGTTCAGTCCCGGAATTGGTCCTCAACCCCTTAGGTTTACAGCCTTGTTCTTCGATCACGTCGGGGTCACCAAATTGTTGGACTTCATAATCGTCCTGCGTGATCAAAAATCGAAGGAAGGCTTCAAATATCAAAGTGTTGAAATTTATTGATCAGAACAGCGCGCTGGGTTGTTTCTCAGACAAGAGTCTTACAAAGAAGCAACAACCAAAAGCATTTTCACAGGACATTTATAAAATCTGTCCACGTGGGTCGTCTTTTCATTGGCTGTCGTAACCGTCCAACGCTCCTCCAATCCGTATTCTCCTCCTTTGTTTCCCTTGGGTCCTGCAAAACAACACTTAAAACTCATACCCCCAGTTTGTGCCAAGCACCAGTTTCTCCAAGTAATTGATGGACTTGTTATGTATGTGTGTCCATACATTCCTCTGCCTTCTTCTTGATGGGCTCATAGCTGCCCACACCCTTGTACTCACATACACAATCTAACAGAAATCACTCCAGTATTGGTTCTGAAGCTCTGCATACCAGCAAGCAACATATCTAGAAACATTTATAATAAATCCCACAATACAATTGATTACATATTGATATATTGATTACTTAACACAAAAGGAGGATTATATCCTTCAATCTTCGCAACATTTATGTCATAAACTCATGAACAGCTGGCCAGAAGCAATGGTTTTTGGTTTAAAAAAATATTAGTTTTATCAACACCCCTATCGTTTTTGCTTCAGAAGACATTGAAATATTAAATGGTGTTGTATGGATTACAGTTCTGTTTGTTTTTGCATGGTTTTTGAAGCATTAACTTTGGAAGTTCTGTGTACTTCAAATATGGACATACAGAGATGGATTATTTTTCTAGAAACCTTTGTTTGTGTTCATTATTTTGAGTAAAGGGTGAGATAATTTGGAATAACCAAACCTATTCATTAGATGGAGGTGCCCATATACTTTTGACCATGTTTATTCCTTTTATTAAGTTATTTCGTTAAATAAAATCTCAGTATCTCATAGACTTTTACTAAGTAATGTCTTTTCAAATACTTTCTGTCTGTAGTAACACATGGATATACGAGAAAGCTGCCCAAGGAAGGTATATTTACTTTTGATCTCTCCTCAGCCAAATATACTGTGTAACTTTTCCTCAGGATTTGTTGGTTGTTAAATGTTTTGTTTGTGATCCAGACTGTACTTCATGTGGAGAAGACACATTTAAATGCTCTAACGGCTGCTGTGTGAAGAAAGAGCTTGAGTGTGATGAACAGCAGCAATGCAGCGATGGTTCTGATGAGGAGAACTGTGAACAACGTGAGACACGTACCATGCACAACACACCTCATGACGTACTCTGTTTTAAATGTGCTTCCTTTCTTTACCTTTTAGTGAATTATGGCCTGGCTCGACTTCTAAGGATTGAGGTGAATAAAAAAGGTGAGTTTTATGCATTGCTTAAAAATTGTATTGCGTACCAGTAGCCTGACATTAATAAACTAGATAAAAAGTTTGTGAACAAACTTTAAGTTGGCTTGCGAAAGCCGGACCAGAAAGTTAAAAAGTTTGGAAAGTTTAAGTTTTAAAAGTTTTATAAGTTTTAAAAGTTTAAGTTTTATTAGTTTTATAAGTTTAAGTTTTAAAAGTTTAAGTTTTAATAGTTTTAAAAGTTTAAGTTTTAATAGTTTTAAAAGTTTAAGTTTTAAAAGTAGCGAATAAGTTAGGCTAGCATGATTAGCATGTTGCTAGCATGTTGCTAGCATGATTTTAGCATGATTAACATGTGACTAGCATGTTGCTAGCATCATTAGCATGTTGCTAACATGTTGCTAGCATGATGCTAGCATGATTTTATCATGATTAGCATGTTGCTAGCATGTTGCTAGCGTGATTAGCATGTTTTTAGCATGTTGCTAACATGATTAGCATGTTGCTAGCATGATTTTAGCATGTTGCAAGCGTGATTAGCTTGTTGCTAGCATGTTGCTAGCATGATTTTAGCATGTTGCTAGCGTGATTAGCATGTTGCTAATGTGATTAGCATGTGACTAGCATTTTGCTAGCATGATTAGCATGTTGCTAGCATGATTAGCATGTGACTAGCATGTTGCTAGCATCATTAGCATGTTGCTAGCATGATTTTAGCATGATTAGCATGTTTACTAGCTTGATTAGCATGTTGCTAGCATGATTTTAGCATTATTAGCATGTTGCTAGCATGTTGTTAACATGATTAGCATGTTGCTAGCATGATTTTAACATGATTAGCATGTTGCTAGCGTGATTAGCATGTTGCTAGCATGATTTTATCATGATTAGCATGTTGCTAGCGTGATTAGCATGTTGCTAGCATGTTTTTAGCATGATTAGCATTTTGCTAGCATGTTGCTAGCATGATTTTAGCATGATTAGCATGTTGCTAACATGTTGCTAGCGTGATTAGCATGTTGCTAACATGTTGCTAGCATGTTGCTAGCATGATTTTAGCATGATTAGCATGTTGCTAGCGTGATTAGCATGTTTGCTAGCATGTTTTTAGCATGATTAGCATTTTGCTAGCATGTTGCTAGCGTGATTAGCATGTTGCTGGCATGTTGATAGCATGATTAGCATGTTGCTAGCATGATTAGCATGTTGCTAGCATGATTAGCATGTTGCTAGCATGTTGTTAGCGTGATTAGCATGTTGCTAGCATGTTGCTAGCATGATTTTAGCATGATTAGCATGTTTGCTAGCGTGATTAGCATGTTGCTAGCATGTTTTTAGCATGATTAGCATGTTGCTAGCATGTTGCTAGCATGTTGCTAGCAAGATTAGCATGTTGCTAGCATGATTTTAACATGATTAGCATGTTGCTAGCATGTTGCTAGTGTGATTAGCATGTTGCTAGCATGTTTCTAGCATGATTTTAGCATGATTAGCATGTTGCTAGCATGTTGATAGCATGATTAGCATGTTGTTAGCATGATTTTAGCATGATTAGCATGTTGCTAGCGTGATTAGCATGTTGCTAGCATGATTTTATTATGATTAGCATGTTGCTAGCGTGATTAGCATGTTGCTAGCATGTTGCTAGCATGATTTTAGCATGATTAGCATGTTGCTAGCATGTTGCTAGCGTGATTAGCATGTTGCTAGCATGATTTTAGCATGATTAGCATGTTGCTAGCATGTTTTTAGCATGATTAGCATTTTGCTAGCGTTGCTAGCATGTTGCTAGCGTGATTAGCATGTTGCTAGCATGATTTTAGCATGATTAGCATGTTGCTAACATGTTGCTAGCGTGATTAGCATGTTGCTAGCATGATTTTAGCATGATTAGCATGTTGCTAGCATGTTGCCAGCATGATTAGCAAGTGACTAGCATGTTGCTAGCATAGATGTTGTAGTTTAAACCTATATGCTATTTGTAGTTTATTTGTAGTTAAGTTGGCTTGGGAAAGCCAACTTACTGTTATAGCTTTTAAACTTATTAAGTTGGCTTGGGAAAGCCAACTTACTGTTATTGCTTTTAAACTTATTATTATTATTCTTCTGAGACTAAATTTCTGACTGCTACTCCTCCTAGAGCTTTAACTCGGCAAACTCCAAACTCGCACCATATCTCCGAACTATTCTGACTCGAGTTGCTATATCTTTTCTAAGCGATCGGGTTTATGCTAATCGTACAATTAGCGAAAAACCGCGCAAAAAAACGCATCGACAATGCATGGCGGCAAACTTCGACGGGTTGTAGCGCAGAGCGAGAATTTCGTAGAAACTTGTGAATCACAACATTTGAAGAGGCTATCAAGCTGAGCGAGAACATACCCCGCAGTGGGGTATAAGTTTTACCCCTGGGGCGCAAGAGCCCCCCAAAAATGTCCCATAGACTTACATGGTGAGGGGACGGCCCATGAAACAGCATATACGTTTAAACTACAATGGTAATCATGCTTTAAACTACAATGGTAATCATGCTAGCAACATACTAATAATGCTAAAATCATGCTAGCAACATGCTAAACATGCTAGCAAACATGCTAATCATGCTAGCAACATGCTAGCAACATGCTAATCATGTTAGCAAACATGCTAGTCACATGCTAATCATGCTAGCAAACATGCTAGTCACATGCTGATAATGCTAGCAACATGCTAAAATCATGCTAAAATCATGCTAGCGACATGCTAGCAACATGCTAATCATGCTAACAACATGCTAGCAAACATGCTAATCATGCTAAAATCATGCTAGAAACATGCTAATCATGCTAGCAACATGCTAATCATGCTAGCAACATGCTAATCACGCTAACAACATGCTAATCATGCTAAAATCATGCTAGCAACATGCTAGCAACATGCTAATCACGCTAGCAACATGCTAGCAACATGCTAATCACGCTAGCAACATGCTAATCATGCTAAAATCATGCTAGCAACATGCTAGCAACAGGCTAATCACGCTAGCAACATGCTAATCATGCTAAAATCATGCTAGCAACATGCTAGCAACATGCTAATCATGCTAAAAAGGTGCACAGGTGTTCCTGTGTGGCTCAGTGGTAGAGCATTGCGTCTGTTGCGCAAAAGGTTGTGGGTTCGATTCCCAGGGAACACATGTACTGATGAAAATGTATAACCTGAATGCAATTGTAAGTCGCTTTGGATAAAAGCGTCTGCTAAATGCATAAATGTAAATGTAAATGTAAAAACATGCTAGCAACATGCTAATCACGCTAGCAACATGCTAGCAACATGCTAATCATGCTAAAATCATGCTAGCAACATGCTAAAATCATGCTAGCAACATGCTAATCACGTTAGCAACATGCTAGCAACATGCTAATCATGCTAAAATCATGCTAGCAACATGCTAATTATGCTAGCAACATGCTAATCATGCTAAAATCATGCTAGCAAAATGCTAGCAACATGCTAATAATGCTAAAATCAGGCTAGCAACATGCTAGCAACATGCTAATCATGCTAGCAACATGCTAAAATCACGCTAGCAACGTGCTAGCAACATGCTAACAACATGCTAATCATGCTAGCAACATGCTAATCACGCTAGCAACATGCTAATCACGCTAAAATCATGCTAGCAACATGCTAGCAACATGCTAGCAACATGCTAATCACGCTAGCAACATGCTAGCAACATGCTAATCACGCTAGTAACATGCTAGCAACATGCTAATCACGCTAGCAACATGCTAGCAACATGCTAGCAACATGCTAATAATGCTAGCAACATGCTAGCAACATGTTAATCATGCTAAAATCATGCTAGCAACATGCTAAACATGCTAGCAACATGCTAATCACGCTAGCAACATGCTAACAACATGCTAATCGTGCTAACCTCATGCTAGCAACATGCTAGCAACATGCTAATCACGCTAGCAACATGCTAGCAACATGCTAATCATGCTAGCAACATGCTAATCACGCTAGCAACATGCTAGCAACATGCTAATCATGCTAAAATCATGCTAGCAACATGCTAATCACGCTAGCAACATGCTAATCACGCTAGCAACATGCTAATCACGCTAGCAACATGCTAGCAACATGCTAGCAACATGCTAATAATGCTAGCAACATGCTAGCAACATGCTAATCATGCTAAAATAATGCTAGCAACATGCTAGCAACATGCTAGCAACATGCTAATCACGCTAGCAACATGCTAGCAACATGCTAATCACGCTAGTAACATGCTAGCAACATGCTAATCATGCTAAAATCATGCTAGCAACATGCTAGCAACATGCTAATCATGCGAGCAACATCCTAGCAACATGCTAATCACGCTAGCAACATGCTAGCAACATGCTAATCATGCTAAAATCATGCTAGCAACATGCTAATTATGCTAGCAACATGCTAGCAACTTGTTAATCATGCTAAAATCACGCTAGCAAAATGCTAGCAACATGCTAATCATGCTAAAATAATGCTAGCAACATGCTAGCAACATGCTAGCAACATGCTAATCATGCTAGCAACAATGCTAGCAACATGCTAATCACGCTAGCAACATGCTAGCAACATGCTAATCATGCTAAAATCATGCTAGCAACATGCTAATCACGTTAGCAACATACTAGCAACATGCTAATCATGCTAAAAACATGCTAGCAAACATGCTAATCACGCTAGCAACATGCTAGCAACATGCTAATCATGCTAAAATCATGCTAGCAAACATGCTAATCACGCTAGCAACATGCTAGCAACATGCTAATCACGCTAGCAAAATGCTAGCAACATGCTAATCATGCTAAAAACATGCTAGCAACATGATAATCACGCTAGCAACATGCTAGCAACATGCTAGCAACATGGTAACAACATGCTAATCACGCTAGCAACATGCTAATCATGCTAAAATCATGCTAGCAACATGCTAATCACGCTAGCAACATGCTAATCATGCTAAAATCATGCTAGCAACATGCTAGCAACACGCTAGCAACATGCTAACAACATGCTAATCATGCTAGCGACATGCTAGCAACGTACTAATCATGCTAGCAACATGCTAGCAACATGCTAATCATGCTAAAATCATGCTAGCAACATCTTAATCACGTTAGCAAACATGCTAGCAACATGCTAATCATGCTAAAATCATGCTAGCAACATGTTAGCAACATGCTAATCACGCTAGCAACATGCTAGCAACATGCTAATCATGCTAGCAACATGCTAACAACATGCTAATCATGCTAAAATCATTCTAGCAACATGTTAGCAACATGCTAATCATGCTAGCAACATGCTAGCAACATGCTAATCATGCTAGCGACATGTTAACAACATGCTAATAATGCTAAAATCCTGCAAGCAACATGCTAGCAACATGCTAATCACGCTAACAACATGTTAGCAACATGCTAATCACGCTAGCAACATGCTAGCAACATGCTAATCACGCTAACAACATGCTAGCAACATGCTAATCACGCTAGCAACATGCTAACAACATGCTAATCATGCTAGCAACATGGTAGCAACATGCTAATCTAACTTATTCGCTAGTTTTAAAACTTAAACTTTTAAAACTTTTAAAACTTAAACTTTTTAAACTTAAACTTTTTAAACTATTAGAACTTAAACTTTTAAAACTTAAACTTATAAAACTTTTAAAACTTAAACTTATAAAACTTTTAAAACTAATAAAACTTAAACTTTTAAAACTTAAACTTTTTAAACTATTAAAACTTAAACTTTTAAAACTTAAACTTATAAAACTTTTTTAAACTTTCCAAACTTCTTTAAACTTTTTAAAACTTTCTGGTCCGGCTTTCGCAAGCCAACTTAAAGTTTGTCTCGACAAACTTTTTTATCTAGTTAAGTTGGCTTGTGAAAGCCAACTTACTGAAATCCTATTTAAACTTCTTATTAAGTTGGCTTGGGAAAGCCAACTTACTGTTATTCTATTTAAACTTATACTTATTATTAAGTTGGCTTGGGAAAGCCAACTTACTGTTATTGCTTTTAAACTTATTATTATTATTCTTCTGAGACTAAATTTCTGACTGCTACTCCTCCTAGAGCTTTAACTCGGCAAACTCCAAACTCGCACCATATCTCCGAACTATTCTGACTCGAGTTGCTATATCTTTTCTAAGCGATCGGGTTTATGCTAATCGTACAATTAGCGAAAAACCGCGCAAAAAAACGCATCGACAATGCATGGCGGCAAACTTCGACGGGTTGTAGCGCAGAGCGAGAATTTCGTAGAAACTTGTGAATCACAACATTTGAAGAGGCTATCAAGCTGAGCGAGAACATACCCCGCAGTGGGGTATAAGTTTTACCCCTGGGGCGCAAGAGCCCCCCAAAAATGTCCCATAGACTTACATGGTGAGGGGACGGCCCATGAAGCAGCATATACGTTTAAACTACAATGGTAATCATGCTTTAAACTACAATGGTAATCATGCTAGCAACATACTAATAATGCTAAAATCATGCTAGCAACATGCTAATCATGCAAGCAACATGCTAAACATGCTAGCAAACATGCTAATCATGCTAGCAACATGCTAGCAACATGCTAATCATGTTAGCAAACATGCTAGTCACATGCTAATCATGCTAAAATCATGCTAGCGACATGCTAGCAACATGGTAATCATGCTAACAACATGCTAGCAAACATGCTAACAACATGCTAATCATGCTAGCAACATGCTAATCATGCTAGCAACATGCTAGCAACATGCTAATCATGCTAGCAACATGTTAGCAACATGCTAATCATGCTAGCAACATGCTAGCAACATGCTAATCATGCTAAAATCATGTTAGCGACATGCTAGCAACATGTTAATCATGCTAGCAACATGCTAGCAACATGCTAATCACGCTAGCAACATGCTAGGAACATGCTAATCATGCTAAAATCATGCTAGCAACATGCTAATCACGCTAGCAACATGCTAATCATGCTAAAAACATGCTAGCAACATGCTGATCACGCTAGCAACATGCTAGCAACATGCTAATCATGCTAGCAACATGCTAATCACGCTAGCAACATGCTAGCAACATGCTAATCATGCTAGCAACATGCTAATCATGCTAAAATCATGCTAGCAAAATGCTAGCAACATGCTAATAATGCTAAAATCAGGCTAGCAACATGCTAGCAACATGCTAATCATGCTAGCAAAATGCTAGCAACATGCTAATCATGCTAAAATCACGCTAGCAACGTGCTAGCAACATGCTAACAACATGCTAATAATGCTAGCAACATGCTAGCAACATGCTAATCACGCTAGCAACATGCTAGCAACATGCTAATCATGCTAAAATCATGCTAGCAACATGCTAATCACGTTAGCAAACATGCTAGCAACATGCTAATCACGCTAAAAACAAGCTAGCAACATGCTAATCATGCTAAAATCATGGTAGCAACATGCTAATCACGCTAGCAACATGTTAATCATGCTAGCAACATGCTAGCAACATGCTAATCATGCTAACAACATGCTAGCATCATGCTAGCAACATGCTAATCACGCTAGCAACATGCTAGCAACATGCTAGCAATATGCTAATCATGCTAGCAACATGCTAGCAACATGCTAATCACGTTAGCAACATGCTAGCAACATGCTAATCACGCTAGCAACATGCTAGCAACATGCTAATCATGCTAAAATCACGCTAGCGACATGCTAGCAAACATGCTAATCATGCTAAAATCATGGTAGCAACATGCTAATCACGCTAGCAACATGTTAATCATGCTAGCAACATGCTAGCAACATGCTAATCATGCTAACAACATGCTAGCATCATGCTAGCAACATGCTAATCACGCTAGCAACATGCTAGCAACATGCTAGCAATATGCTAATCATGCTAGCAACATGCTAGCAACATGCTAATCACGTTAGCAACATGCTAGCAACATGCTAATCACGCTAGCAACATGCTAGCAACATGCTAAAATCATGCTAGCAACATGCTAATCACGCTAGCAACATGCTAGCAACATGCTAATCATGCTAAAATCACGCTAGCGACATGCTAGCAAACATGCTAATCATGCTAACAAACATGCTAGTCACATGCTAATCATGCTAGCAACATGCTAATAATGCTAGCAACATGCTAGCAACATGCTAATCATGCTAACGACATGCTAGCAACATGCTAATAATGCTAGCGACATGCTAGCAACATGCTAATAATGCTAGCGACATGCTAGCAACATGCTAGCAACATGCTAATCATGCTAAAATCACGCTAGCAACGTGCTAGCAACATGCTAACAACATGCTAATCATGCTAGCAACATGCTAATCACGCTAGCAACATGCTAGCAACATGCTAATCATGCTAAAATCATGCTAGCAACATGCTAATCACGCTAGCAAACATGCTAGCAACATGCTAATCATGCTAAAAACAAGCTAACAACATGCTAATCACGCTAGCAACATGCTAATCACGCTAGCAACATGCTAGCAACATGCTAATCATGCTAACATCATGCTAATCATGCTAACATCATGCTAGCAACATGCTAATCACGCTAGCAAACATGCTAACAACATGCTAGCAACATGCTAACAACATGCTAGCAACATGCTAATAATGCTAGCAACATGCTAACAACATGCTAATCACGCTAGCAACATGCTAGCAACATGCTAGCAATATGCTAATCATGCTAGCAACATGCTAACAACATGCTAATCACGCTAGCAACATGCTAACAACATGCTAATCATGCTAAAATCATGCTAGCAACATGCTAATCACGCTAGCAACATGCTAGCAACATGCTAATCATGCTAAAATCACGCTAGCGACATGCTAGCAAACATGCTAATCATGCTAGCAACATTCTAGTCACATGCTAATCATGCTAACAACATGCTAATAATGCTAGCAACATGCTAGCAACATGCTAATCATGCTAACGACATGCTAGCAGCATGTTAATAATGCTAGCGACATGCTAGCAACATGCTAATCATGCTAGCAACATGCTAGCAACATGCTAATCATGCTAGAATCATGCTAGTAAAATGCTAATAATGCTAGCAACATGCTAACAACATGCTAATAATGCTAAAAACATGCTAGCAACATGCTAGCAACATGTTATCAACATGCTAACAACATGCTAATCATGTTAGCAACATGCTAATCATGCTAGCCTAACTTATTCGCTACTTTTAAAACTTAAACTTTTAAAACTTTTAAAACTATTAAAACTTAAACTTTTAAAACTTAAACTTATAAAACTAATAAAACTTAAACTTGTAAAACTTAAACTTTTTTAACTATTAAAACTTAAACTTTTAAAACTTATAAAACTTTTAAAACTTAAACTCAGAAAACTTTTAAAACTTTTTAAAACTTTCTGGTCCGGCTTTCGCAAGCCAACTTAAAGTTTGTTCACAAACTTTTTTATCTAGTTAAGTTGGCTTGTGAAAGCCAACTTACTGAAATCCTATTTAAACTTCTTATTATTAAGTTGGCTTGTGAAAGCCAACTTACTGAAATCCTATTTAAACTTCTTATTAAGTTGGCTTGTGAAAGCCAACTTACTGAAATCCTATTTAAACTTCTTATTATTAAGTTGGCTTGTGAAAGCCAACTTACTGAAATCCTATTTAAACTTCTTATTATTATTATTATTATTATTATTAATCTTCTGAGACTAAATTTGCAATTCTATCTCCTCCTAGAGCTTTAACTCTACAGACTCCAAACTCGCACCATATCTCCGAACTATTCTGACTCGCGTTGCTATATCTTTTCTAACTGATCAGACTTATGATTTTCATAAAACTGAAGATTAAAAATCATAAAAATCCCATAGACATACATTGACGGAATGTTCAGATGAGCCAAGACTGTTCAAACTCCAACTGTCAAAAATTCAAATCTAAACAGACTGAAGCCCATTAGACTCAATCAGACTTCCCTTCTATGTACTATTTCTATCACATTCAAACTAATTTAAGCTTCCACTCTATCTAATACTATTTCTAATCTATCTAAATCATGCTAGCAACATGCTAATCATGCTAAAAACATGCTAGCAACATGTTAATCATGCTGAAAACATGCTAGCAACATGCTAACAACATGCTAATCATGCTAGCAACATGCTAACAATATGCTAATCACGCTAGCAACATGCTAGCAACATGCTAATAATGCTAAAATCACGCTAGCAACATGCTAGCAACATGCTAATAACGCTAGCAACATGCTAGTAACATGCTAATAATGCTAGCAACATGCTAATCATGTTAGCAACATGCTAGCAACATGCTAACAACATGCTAATCATGCTAGAAACATGCTAGCAATATGCTAGCAACATGCTAGCAACATGCTAATCATGCTAGAAACATGCTAGAAACATGCTAGCAACATGATAATCATGCTAAAATCATGTTAGCAACATGCTATCAACATGATAGCAACTTTTAAAACTATTAAAACTTAAACTTTTAAAACTATTCAAACTTAAACTTTTAAAACTTAAACTTTTTAAAACTTTCCAAACTTTTTTAAAACTTTCTGGTCAGACTTTCTCAAGCCAACTTCAAAGTTTGTTCACAAACTTTTTCATCTAGTTATTATTATTATTATTATTAATCTTCTGAGACTAAATTTGCAATTCTATCTCCTCCTAGAGCTTTAACTCTACAGACTCCAAACTCGCACCATATCTCCGAACTATTCTGACTCGCGTTGCTATATCTTTTCTAACTGATCAGACTTATGATTTTCATAAAACTGAAGATTAAAAATCATAAAAATCCCATAGACATACATTGACGGAATGTTCAGATGAGCCAAGACTGTTCAAACTCCAACTGTCAAAAATTCAAATCTAAACAGACTGAAGCCCATTAGACTCAATCAGACTTCCCTTCTATGTACTATTTCTATCACATTCAAACTAATTTAAGCTTCCACTCTATCTAATACTATTTCTAATCTATCTAAATCATGCTAGCAACATGCTAATCATGCTAAAAACATGCTAGCAACATGTTAATCATGCTGAAAACATGCTAACAACATGCTAATCATGCTAGCAACATGCTAACAATATGCTAATCACGCTAGCAACATGCTAGCAACATGCTAATAATGCTAAAATCACGCTAGCAACATGCTAGCAACATGCTAATAACGCTAGCAACATGCTAATAACGCTAGCAACATGCTAGTAACATGCTAATAATGCTAGCAACATGCTAATCATGTTAGCAACATGCTAGCAACATGCTAATCATGCTAAAATAATGCTAGCAATATGCTAGCAACATGCTAGCAACATGCTAATCATGCTAGAAACATGCTAGAAACATGCTAGCAACATGATAATCATGCTAAAATCATGTTAGCAACATGCTATCAACATGATAGCAACTTTTAAAACTATTAAAACTTAAACTTTTAAAACTATTCAAACTTAAACTTTTAAAACTTAAACTTTTTAAAACTTTCCAAACTTTTTTAAACTTTTTAAAACTTTCTGGTCAGACTTTCTCAAGCCAACTTCAAAGTTTGTTCACAAACTTTTTCATCTAGTTATTATTATTATTATTATTAATCTTCTGAGACTAAATTTGCAATTCTATCTCCTCCTAGAGCTTTAACTCTACAGACTCCAAACTCGCACCATATCTCCGAACTATTCTGACTCGCGTTGCTATATCTTTTCTAACTGATCAGACTTATGATTTTCATAAAACTGAAGATTAAAAATCATAAAAATCCCATAGACATACATTGACGGAATGTTCAGATGAGCCAAGACTGTTCAAACTCCAACTGTCAAAAATTCAAATCTAAACAGACTGAAGCCCATTAGACTCAATCAGACTTCCCTTCTATGTACTATTTCTATCACATTCAAACTAATTTAAGCTTCCACTCTATCTAATACTATTTCTAATCTATCTAAATCATGCTAGCAACATGCTAATCATGCTAAAAACATGCTAGCAACATGTTAATCATGCTGAAAACATGCTAACAACATGCTAATCATGCTAGCAACATGCTAACAATATGCTAATCACGCTAGCAACATGCTAGCAACATGCTAATAATGCTAAAATCACGCTAGCAACATGCTAGCAACATGCTAATAACGCTAGCAACATGCTAATAACGCTAGCAACATGCTAGTAACATGCTAATAATGCTAGCAACATGCTAATCATGTTAGCAACATGCTAGCAACATGCTAACAACATGCTAATCATGCTAAAATAATGCTAGCAACATGCTAGCAACATGCTAATCATGCTAGAAACATGCTAGAAACATGCTAGCAACATGATAATCATGCTAAAATCATGTTAGCAACATGCTATCAACATGATAGCAACTTTTAAAACTATTAAAACTTAAACTTTTAAAACTATTCAAACTTAAACTTTTAAAACTTAAACTTTTTAAAACTTTCCAAACTTTTTTAAACGATTCAATACTGGAAATCAAGCAAATATGTCTGAGTAATGGATAAATATATTGATGTTCACTTATACTTCAAATAGAACACAGATAATGCTGATATGAAGATGTACAGAAAAGTTAAATATTTGATATATAACAAAACAGTAAATGAATTAATGTGAAGTTAATCAATAAATGCTTGTGTACTTGGTATTCCAACGTAGTGAAATCTGGAAATGTCTCTTTCCCTCTTTCTGAATGTGTGTTCACAATTCTCACCTGGGTTTGATGTTCAAGTTTTTCACAGTCAGGTTTTTCAAAGAGTTTTTGGTTTGCAAATAGTTTTTGGTGTTTCAAGTATATTCGGGTGGCTTTATTTTTCAAGATGCGTAGCAAGCTTGCATTTGCGTTGGGTGGTTATGCGTTTTGGGTTTTGCGTTTGTGGGGAGAATTGCGTTTGGTTTGCAAGCGAGCAAGCAGCAAGCAGTGCAGCAGCGTTTGGGGGTTTAGCAGCCAGCAGTTTGTTTTTGGTTTGGAAGAGAAAGAATAGAATGGGCGAGAGGTAGAGAAAAGCAAGATAAAAGTTTGAGTGAAAAATGTATATAAAAGGTATGGATAGGACAGGACAGGAAAGGACAGTAAAGGACACACACACACAGACACACACACACACACACACACACACAGAACAGTTAATAACATTATTTAAACAGGAATACAAAATTTCACTTTAAAAATGTTTTGACTAAGCAGTTAATTAAAATAATAATGAAACAATTCTAATATAATAATTTCTAAAATGGTTACTTACTGTACATAGGGGGACAATGTAATAACAAATAAATACAAAATGCATATGGCTGAATTACATTTGTATGAAAAGAACTGCATGTTTGGTTGATAATGCTATCCCAATAAATTAAAAAAATAGTTCTTACATTGATGAAAATAAAGATGTCCAATCTACTGTAGGAAAAAAGACAGCAGTTTTGTTCACATCTCCCTCCAATCAAGCTGTTCATTTAAGCTACGAAACCTTGTTTTTACCTTAACACATTTACATGAACTTCATATGGTGAACTTCAAAAAAGTAACTTTATAATTTTGACTAATAGCTAAATATGTCATGTCTCATTATATTTACATTAAAGGCTAAGACAGCAATGTCTATGTAAAAGCTACAGAACATGTAGGATTGTACATTTCAAAATAAAGATATATCTGAATAACATGTTGTGTGTGTGTTACTTGCATAGACAGCCAACCTGACAGCCAACCTCAACCCTATAAATAAATGAAAATAAATTAATATCTACTGTTTGTGATTCCAGTTTGTGCTGGAACAAACTATGGAAGAAAGTCATTGTGTATTTGTATCTGAGTATTACTGAGGTGAAAATGAATATGTGACCCGTGCTGGCAAAACGAGTCGGAACGCACACAGACTAATTTTGAGCAACAGACAAAAAAAGTGAAAAATATTGATTTTGGACGAATTTGAGGTTCACAAAAAGTGAATTAAGCCCTTGTCTAGCGATCCCACTGCTCGCTATTAAAAATCTAAATGTATTATCTAAAATAATCTTTATTTGTACATTTTCTGAGAGGAGTACCTTTTCTCTGCTCGCTTTTTGCGCTGCTGCTGACTGATACGAATCATGCACAAAGCCGCTTCTGCCATTGTGCGATGTCGATAAATATACACATACTGTATTAAGATTATTCAAGTGTTCTATTAATTCAAACAATTAGGTATGTCTTAAATTAATGTTTGGTCAACTGTTGGGGAAAACTTCTGATGTGTAACATTATAGCAGATCCGTGTAGTACAGTAGGTCTTAATATATAGGCCGTCTGTCTATGCTAATCTGACAATAAAAGAAAAGATCGCAGGTTTTGATTGAACTGCTTTTGTAGTTTTAAAAATCCATTTATTTGTAATAAACACACTAAAGTGATTTTTACATTTGATTATTTGTTCTTCTTGAATGCTTTTGTTTAGATGTAAAAGTTTAGATGTGTCGGTTTTTCTCAGAACTTACTTTATTACTATATATCGACTTCAAACGGGTGTAGCTCAGTCATTTTCCAACAAATCATATATATTTTTGAAGGTAATTTAATTGAGAATGAGAAAATAAAAATAACTCATTTGTGAAAATTTGCTCATTGTGACTTATTTTGCCAGCACAGGTCATATGAATTACCTTCAAAAGAAGGTTGTGGTGACCACTTGGCAGTAGGGAGGAGGAAGAAAGACAGCAAAACCTAAAAAATAAATAACAAAAAAGATCTTCTGTACACAAATGTTATTGTAATGTTAGGTGCTTAATAAAAGAGAGTATTACATTTTAAGAAATGCTGAGATAGCATAGATGCAAATAAAGAGAAGTCAGTTAAAAAGATAACTTACCGCAGAGGATGCAATGATCTGGCAACCAAAGATGCAGAGACATAACAGATTTACAGACAAGCCAAAGGGAGAAAAAGAAGACATCACTTATATGATATAAAGTATTGCATTCAGTAAATTTGTCTGTATTGACATGTATTAGAATAACTTAATTAAATGTTAATTGACTGATCAAAATCTTATGAAAATCTAAAATCTGAATATATGAATTATTGATTTACCACAAAGTTACAAAACAGCAACAAATTAGGGTAAATGCAAGCAAAAACACGTCACGATTTATGTTCTTATAAATACATTTGTACTGTTCTTCATCTCTGCAAATCATTCTGTTGTTAGACAATTTGAAACTAGTGAAGGTAGGTTTTTTGCCGTGATAATTAAATGCAAATACTGAAGATCTGTTAGGCTGTCAATCAAATACTTACACAGCATGAGCAACATCTTGTTTGCACACAAGGAAAAGGGGGAAAAGGTCAAATATTACAGGTATGGATGGACAGACATGAGCCTCTATCATAAAAAAAATACCAAGTGGCATTAAGTTTGTCTGCTTTAGTTACTTTTGCAATAAAAACGTGAGCATCATCAACACATGATAATTTATTATATTAATGCTATTATATTATATTTTGTTCAAAACTCACTTAAAATGCCATCAACAGTTTGAAATAACTTCTATTTTCGATCTGATTAGCTAAGGAGGAGTATAATAATACAGAATGAGAAAATATTGCATATACACTCAATCAATCAATCAATACAGACTCAAGGTCCAGATTTAAAAAAAGACAATAAACAACATATACAACCCATAGGATCTATCGCAAACATAAAGAGTTACAAAATACAGCAGTACCAGTGTCTCCACAGCTTTGACTGATACTGGGTAGTACTAACCCTTATATTTGATAAACCCACAGTAATTTCATTTTTACAAGCATTAAGCCAACAGATAAATCTATGCATAAGATATCGTAACAGTGCTTTAAAAGTGATTGCTCTTACACTCACACTCATTTCACTTGCACTATGCCATCTAGGTATTCTTAGTAAGATTCTCATTGCATCATTATAAGCTACTTGCAGCTTCTGTAGACAAGATGCTCTGTAGTTACACCACAAATGAGCAGTATAAAGTGTTGTACAATATGCTTTAAAAAGGGACACCTTCACCTCATCTGAACAGAAACTAAACTTACATAAAAGCATATTTGCCTGCATATACATCATACGGCGTTGCCTTTCAATGTCCTCATCATCTGTTCATTGATAATATGTCCAAGGTATTTTACTTTTGCACACACAGTGAGACTCTACTTAGACAACATAAAGACTGGAAAATGTATACTTTTATCCTCCTTATTTCTGCAAATCATAACCACACGCTTATCAAGATTATATAAAATGTCATATATATTAAATATAATATAAAATAAATAAAATATATTAGTAAGTGCTGACAAATCCATTTTTGCTGCATTGATATTACTTTCATTATAAGACATCGCTATGAGGTAGTCAACATTTATCACAACAGACACAGGTATATGATCAGTTGTTACAGTATTATATAAGATACTCATATACCTCAGCGAGGCATGTGCATCTGCTGTACTAGTACAATGTTCCAACCATGATGTAGTGTTCCAAGCCTCACTAAGATAGGTATAGCTATCTACAGGCGAACACACTTCACTTGACAAAATTAGATTATCATCTTGACAAAGCTGAACAATATAACTAGAAAATAATGAATTACTGTCTGAAATGTCCGCATTAATGTCCTCAATGACATACACACTGGAAATAATAGAACTTTCAATAAAAGAACTGATAAAAGCTAATCTATTTAAACTCATCTTTATTACACTCATAATGGCTATGTCCATTAGCATTGCATTAGAAATATACTTTATTCTAATGAATATACCTGAGATTATTTGAACAACACAGACAAACCATATAGTGTTGCCATCTGCTGTTTATTATTTCCATGTCATAATCAATACATCAATATCTGGATTTTATGCAGCTAAAGCGATTTGTGTGATTCATGACATCCGTAAGGCGGTCGCACACACCACGCCTTTAAAATAATACACATTCACATTTACAGTCTGTAAAAAGGGTTCAAATGTGTATCTAATTATCATCACAAAACTGCAATCACTAGTACTCAGAAAAGTTCCTGTTAATGAAGTAAGTTATCTGGAAAAGAGCTCCTCTATGATCAATGCATTAAATGACATTAAATAAAGACAACAATAGATAAAACAAGCACATTGATAACTAGCGTTTATCTGGTCCACTGATGAAGCATGGGCCAAGTCAAGCGAATCATGAATCATCTTACAACAGGCGTCCAATACTGAATTCCGGAAAAGGTGAATAACCAATGACATTTGAGGTAACAATTAAACCAGCACGCCGACCCGACAAAAATAAGTGATCGCGCGAGCAGGTGGGGAATGATCATGCGACCGCGAGAGTTTGAAATGAGCTCGCGGGCTCTCCATTTTCCTCGCGTCTAGATCTGTTATCCTCTCGCGGAAGTGATTTCCCGCGCGCGCCAGCATCAGTGGTGCGCTCGCTTATTAATGGCATAGATTTGCCGCCATACCGTCACTTGTGGACTTGTTGCGCGAGGACGCCCTTCGGCGTCGAGTATGAACAAACAGACATAGAGTGTTTATTTAACGCTTCATAATACTCACATCACCTTGCTTTTGGTAAAAATAACACTTATCTCAACACAAATGGGAAGTAAACATATGACAACCCATCAATATTTGTCCAATTGTGCCCACTTTTGAGCTAAACGTCCTGAAAGATGTTGTTTAATCTCGAACGTAACGTTAACGTTACAGGAGGTAACTTATTTCTCCTGTGTCTGAGGCTCATTTCATAGTAAATTTGGAGTATTGTTCCTGATTATCCATCAAATAATGACCATCTGGCGCATCAGTTAATGTTTTTGACAAAGGGAACAAATTAGACGCAAGACAAAAACCGTTAACGTTACAGTCTCCTGCAGTTCCCTCACGAAACGAATTAACATAACACTCAACGGAAATTACCAGAAGTTTTACCAGAAACAAAACATATTCGAATAAATAAGTTTAACTACTTTAAATTAATTGACCCAAACGTATTTTGTTAATCATTAATTGAAAAATTCCCTCAGAAATCGTTCAGCGCTCACCTGAAGGAAGAACCGCCGGACCGGATGAATCCAGAATGATTGACAGCTCATTAGTTATGCAGGGTTCTAGTGTCTCATTGGCCAGCTGATATAGTCGATTACCGTTTAAATACTAAAATATATAATTCCTTAAAAATGAAATAATGAACAACAATATGGCGTAAATAAATCACAAATAGTTGATTTAGTAATGTATAACGGTAATTGTACAATTTAACAATGTAATTATGGTTAGAATATTTTTATTCATATTTATCTGTTTTGTGAAAGATCGGTTGCATAAATAACTGTCTATAAGCAGCCCATGTATATTTTTACGATTTATTTTGTATCAATTATCAGATAAAACAAATCTTTAAATTAGTCGTGTATTAGTTGTATCCTTTTACAGCCCGTTTTTTTTCTCCATTTCAAAATATGTTTGATGCAAAGTAACTGTAAAATATTAAAATATGTTGTGAAAATAGAAAAAAACTGATGTATGTGCACAACTGAGAAATGGATGAAGATCGATGTCTCACAAGATAAATATTTAATAAAAATAAAAAAAAAATTAATAGGCTACACACATTTTTGGAAATAATTATTTGTACATTTACATAATTGGTAATAGGAAAAGACATTCACCAGACCCAAACATACTTAAGTTTCAAATGCACTGGCTCGGTTACCATTTATAGTATAGTAATAATAGCAGTGTAGATTGTTTTGCAGTCGAAGTGATATTATAAATCCTGTAAACATAGAAGGCAATATTTGGATTTCTCCGGTTATCTGCACTGGCGTTTAGCACAACCAGAAGAATCAATGCACACACACTCGCTAGACCGGAAATCTCAGATGGTGGAGATATGCAACTAGCCCATTGGGGCGGGACAACCGGATGATTTGATTTCCTAAGCAAAGTTTCAGCAGTCGCATTGCTTCTAATTAATCACGTGCTGAAGAGCTGATAACGGTTTTCTTATTTGTAGAGGTTTAAAATTAAATTACTCTGCAATACTTCTTCAATTCATTTTATTAAAGCAATACATCACTAAAAATACCAACAATGAGTAAATTAATCAGTCAATAAGGGTTAGATTTTACTGGGAAAAAAATAGTCAATTTCAATACATCCATTATTATAATAGTTAAAACAGTTAATAAAAAAATGTGAATACAGGCATTATAATAAGAAATATATAACAATAAATATGAAATTGTTTATAATGCATACATAGTTTACAAATAAATAAATTCCTTAAAAATAACTTTCAAATAATACATTATAATAAGTCATAAATTCATTTTAATAAATACATTAAATTAATACAAATGTAAAAACATCCAGGAGGCATCCAATGTACTGTAGAAAAACAAACAAGACAAATTAGCTTTGTTGGCTGCATGATTATCACATTAACACTAGCAAGCTTATCTTACATACAAAATTTAGGTGAATTAATCTTGACTGGGAATACATAAGGAATACACTCAAAATATTCAGTGTTGAGGGATTTCTGGACCAGCATTGAGAAACAAATCCTCACCTGTAATGTCCTCACCTGTGTGTCATTTTCCAGGTATAAGTGGCCAAGATGACCAGAGGACAGGTGCCCATTCTGGATCTGCAGATTAAATGCGGTTCCACAGTATAAGATATTTCACTGGCGTGATATTTCACAGTACAAGATATTACAATCTGCTGGCAGACACCGTGCTGCGTTGTCACGGGAACATGCCAGCTGATGATAGTGAGGAAATTACATCGCTCCCTTCGCCAAGTGCATTTAAAACAACTACATAATGGCATGCACGTGCCCTGCTCACTCCAAAGTCTCCACTCCATTGGGATAGGGATCACTTCCATTTGGAATTTGTCCGAGAACCGAACGGTACCGATACGCATACCGAGCCATCCCTAATCCATACTTATTCATTTCAATAATCTTTATTTATCTGATTTTACATATGGCCTGAGAAAATCATGTCTATTATTTTGGCTTGTGAGATCAAGATCGAGCTGCCCACACAAACATTCAGGAGGACAAAAAACTTGTCGTCAACGCTGCTCAGCGACTTTCATTAATAAAATAGCTTAGATACTGGATCGCTAAATTATATTAATCAGCAAAGAGGGGGTAAAATTACTGTTTAAATAACTAAACTCAAATCTTCATTATAGTGACACGCAGACGGGCTAATTCACACATGCAACTGTCACCTTTCTCTCTCTGTCTCACCACACTATTTCAGCTCTGTCTGAAGCGGGCAGAATGCTAGAGATAACGAACTTGCCTTCACGTCAATGTCGTACATTCAAATTGTTTATTTCACAATGAGAACAGGTTGGCTAGCTGTGCATTATCCCTTATGCATACTCTTTAACTTCTATTTTTTACGGCAATATTTAAATGACGCCCTGGTCATTCTTGGCGCACCCAAAATGGTCCCACACTATATACTTCAGACATTCTCTGGTGGAAATAAAGGATCGCTGTTTGGTTCCTCTGTCATAGTTAATCTAATGCATGTAGTAGCGTCCGTGTCTCTGATAAGCACATCATTTTAAACTGGTGCACCGCCGCTAGTGTAACTTTGTTTTCATTTTGCACAAGCTTCAACAGTTCCGTTCAACAGAAATACTCGATGTAGAGGAGTTTAAATTATTAATTAACCGTGATGTTTTCAAGCGCGGTTAAGAGTAAAACTGGTTAATCGCTGCATCCCTAGTGTGACATGCAGTGATCTTATAGGATTGTTAAAATCGTGCAGTGTGTTTTGGGCTTAAGGCCACTAGTATTTTCACCTGATAAAAAAAAAGTTAGTAATTAGCTCATTTGGAGAGAGATCCATGAATTGAACTAATGAGCTGATGATCTCAATCAGATGTGTTAAATAAGGGAGACATGCAAAATGTGCAGAGCAAGGGTCCCCTATGGCTGGAATTGAAAACCGTTGCTGTAGTGTGTCAGTAGGACATATCAGTTTACATTTCCAAACATTAATTTAGCCATTAATTGTAATAATCCAGTGAGATTTTTGTGCTCCACACATAGATCTGATCATCATCCAGTCTGTCTGGAATGACTTAAATAGAACAAACTGAGACAGGCTAAATCCAGAAGAACTGAGTCTCTGAGACGCTTCAAGAAACTTCTCTCTAAAGCTCCTGAGAAACTCTGCTCAAGTGCACCGAGGGCAAGGGCAAAAGCTGCTTTAAACGCAAAGGATGCTCACACCAAATGTTGATTTAATTTAGTTAATAGAAGTTAATTGATAAAGAAAATCTATTTATGACAGCATCCTTATTTTACAGCATTTTACACAAGTGCCTAAAACTTTAACAGAACTGTAGCTTTGCAGGTAGCTTTATTGAAGCATCTTGGAGATGTTGCGATAGTTCTTCTGGATTTAGTCTGTCTCAGTTTGTTCTGTTTCTTCATGTCATTTCAGACAAATTTAGAAATGTAAAGTGACATTTCCTACTGACACTACAGCAAAATATAGAAATAACTGATTTTAAACCATTTTTGCATGGTGAAAATACTAGTAGCCTAAGAATACAATGTTTCCATAACTTGGTAAACCAACTAGCACTTAAACTGAAACTTCTGCATATTCAGAGACATGTCCTTAAAATAAAATGTCTGGATTCACCTAAAAGTGAGGAATCGCTGAATCTACTTCAGGATGGGGCATCCCTAGATCCCGGTCAGACTGGGGAATCTCCTGATCCACTTAAAGCTGCGGCACCCCTCGATCCCGGTCAGACTGGTTAATCCCTAGATGGAGACATTGAATCCCTGGACCCAGCTGAGAGCATGGAATTCCTCAATCCAATCGACTAATGCGGATTACACTTTGGAAAAAAGACATTGGTTCAGTTTTTTTTTTTATTACTGTTTTCCCATGTTTTTTTTTTACTTTTCTGTAATTTAATCTAAATAACTTCAACCTTCTTATGTTTCTATAAGTAATGTTCAACTTAATATTGTGTAATGTTTAATAATTTTGTCCATGGTTTAAATAAATGTTTAATTTCTTATTTGTTCTTCTTGAAAACACTTTAATACTTTGCATGATTGCAGATGATGTATTTGTGTAATTCTTAGTTCTAAATGATAAGTTCCTAATTGCGTTGCACAATTACGAAGTCTGATAATTTCATACTTCCCCACCACACATACATTTATAGAGAAAGCCTTAATGCTGTAGTAATCTAAAGTATTTAGAGTTAAAATATTAAAGCTACAGACAGGCCAAAAATAACAATGAATGTTGTGGTCGATTTACCTCAGAAGTCGGATGTCAAGGCAGGAAATAACATCACATCCAAGTGGGCTGCATTCCACTAGAGAAGTCAGAAAAACAGGTATGTGTTAGACTTGAAGCAGCGCTGTGCAGACCGATCGGTGTATGTAGGGGTACTCAAGTTCAGAGGCCAAGGGGGCTGCATTTAATTACATTAAATGTGAAGGGTCATAAATCAAAATTTGCATCATCAGACTTTAAGGCTATATTCTCAGATTTACTAATTTAGAAATTTTTTTTTAAGGAGTAAAAAGTTTGTTTTGCTATATTGATGCTAAAACTAAAAACATTCTTGAGCAAATATATTTCACAAATGTATTTAGAAAATAAATGTTCTTTCTTCATTATATTAACTAGATTGTATCAATATTGTATTTTTTTAAATGGATATCCCCGTTCTCCCACCATGATTCATGATGGAGTAGAATTATGTTAAGATAAAAATTGAGTACAATTAATGCAGACGGCCCAATGCCTGGGCCTGTTGAGTACCCACATCTATAGAGAGCAGACGGCTGTGCATGCTTTCGAATCGCTCATCAATGTGCAGCGCTGCTTCAAGTCGAACATGCCTAATGTATTTGAGTTGACTCGTGTTAGTATTAGCATTCTTAGCTAAAACAAAGCATTGCACCGCATTTTGAAACTGCAGACACATACACCATAGCAACATGTTCGCAGATAGAGGTTGGGCAAGAATGAGTGTATGACTCAATAATGGCATGGGAATATAAAAGAAGCTTTATAATAAACTAAATTATATTATGTATAGCCTTCACTTACGTTTCACGTCGGGAGCAGCCATCTTGAATTTTCAACTTCGTGTTGAGTGAAGCGGACAGAGTTCCGAGAAGAAACCCCGACCTGCTGCGTGTGCGTTCCGTTTGAAAAAAAAAAAACACATGGAACTCTGAATATCCTACCTCTGATGAGAAAAATTACATGCAGCATAAATCCAGTATTTCCCAACCAGGGTTACTTGTAAAGTCCGTGATCCGTATAGAACAGCACGATTCGGCACGCATGTGATTCACCGTACATCAGATCTTAAAACCCTTTAACGCGTACGATCACACCGGTGTGATCAGTCTTAGCTGGTCCCAGAAGCGTACGATCACACTGGTGTGATTAGAATCATCAGTGCATCACGTCATCAACTGCCAAATTCAAATCTGCTTTTTTGGCGCTGAGCCAGATCGGACGCGCTGAGCGCTTGTCATATTATCACAACCATTCAGTGTTTTCAACCATATAATGCTTATTTTAGGCTTCAGACATTTAAACATGCATAAGTACAAGCAAAACCATACATTTATAGTTTGTAAAATACATGCTGATTTCTATGGAAACGGCAATAATGATCATTACAAATATAATCTGACGACATGTTTTATTGATATCATATACAGATTGTGTATGTAACTATAAAGTTTACTCTGCTCTTCTTCCAGTTTACCCGAGACTTACTTTAACGTGTTTCGAGAGGAGAGGATTAATTTACGTGTTGTTTATCCCACAGCTAGGATTCAGCGCAAACTAACATGGCGGCGCCCATCAGCCGGTATAGATCAACTAACACGGTCATTATAAAAGTGTTTAAACTACCAAATACATTTACTTGCACATATTTCAGAATCGGAATATCAGATATTTCATAATATAGTGAGCATGTTTGTGAATATTTTAAATAAAAAAGATAAATGAAATAAAAAAGTGATCCACATGTCATACAGAGCTATGTGGCTGCGTGCGTTGTGTCACATGACAAGCATGACGCGTCGCCATGGAAACAATAAGGGATACGTTCTAAAATAACGGTCGCCTAAAAAAACTCACGCTGGGGGCTCAGATAGAATATTTTAAACTCACGTGCGAAAGGGTTAAAGGGACAGTAGCCCATAAATACCTGCCGAGGGATCCTCAAATCTGGACCATTCCTGTAGAGTTTTCCCCTAACCCTAATCAAACACACCCGAGCATGCTAATCAGAGTCTCCAAGATCATAAGAAAATCACAGATATGTGAGTTTGATCAGGGTTGGAGCTAAACTCTGCAGCAGATTTTTTTTTTTAGAGATTAATTAACAAAGTAGTAGTAGTTTTTACTGTGTCATCCAAATTTTACTTCATCCTCATGTAGCAGTCCAGGGTGGGTAGTCTGTGGTGCCTGAAGCAGCAGTATTTGTGTAGGGAGCAACAATTTATTTCACACATTTGAAGTGTGCCATGACTGAAAAGACGTTGGGAAACACTGAATAAATCTATAATCAATATTTAACATGAAACAAGTTAATTGTTATAAGAAAAATATATTAATCTACCATTATTAACCTTATATATATATATATATATATATATATATATATATATAGTGTTGTGGAATAAACAAGATTCAGACTCTAAATTAAATTATATGAAAGGGCCTTCGCACCCGGGCTCACCGCCATTACATGGCTATAGTAAAATAGTAAAATAGAGATCAGCAGGCATTATCTATCTATCTATCTATCTATCTATCTATCTATCTATCTATCTATCTATCTATCTATCTATCTATCTATAATCTGAATCTATCTATCTATCTATCTATCTATCTATCTATCTATCTATCTATCTATCTATCTATAATCTGAATCTATCTATCTATCTATCTATCTATCTATCTATCTATCTATCTATCTATCTATATCAACTATCTATTTATAATCTGAATCTATCTATCTATCTATCTATCTATCTATCTATCTATCTATCTATCTATCTATCTATAATCTGAATCAATCTATCTATCTATCTATCTATCTATCTATCTATCTATCTATATCTATCTATCTATCTATAATCTGAATCTATCTATCTATCTATCTATCTATCTATCTATCTATCTATCTATCTATCTATCTATCTATCACCTGAATCTATCTATTTATCAACTATCTGTCTATCTATAATCTGAATATATCTATCTACTGACTCTATCTATCTGTCTATCTATCTATCTATCTGTCTATCTGTCTATCTATCTATCTATCTATCTATCTATCTATCTATCTATCTATCTATCTATCTATCTATCTATCTATAATCTGAATCAATCTATCTATCTATCTATCTATCTATCTATCTATCTATCTATCTATCTATCTATCTATAATCTGAATCTATCTATCTATAATCTGAATCTATCTATCTATCTATCTATCTATCTATCTATCTATCTATCTATCTATCTATCTATCTATCTATCTCTCTACTGACTCTATCTATCTATCTATCTATCTATCTATCTATCTATCTATCTATCTATAATCTGAATCTATCTATCTATCTATCTATCTATCTATCTATCTATCTATCTATCTATAATCTGAATCTATCTATCTATCTATCTATCTATCTATCTATCTATCTATCTATCTATCTATCTATCTATCTATCTATCTATCACCTGAATCTATCTATTTATCAACTATCTGTCTATCTATAATCTGAATATATCTATCTACTGACTCTATCTATCTGTCTATCTATCTATCTATCTATCTGTCTATCTATCTATCTATCTATCTATCTATCTATCTATCTATCTATCTATCTCTCTACTGACTCTATCTATCTATCTATCTATCTATCTATCTATCTATCTATCTATCTATCTATCTTTCTTTTTTATGTAAACTTCGTACTTCAAACTGCTAGCTTTTAAAACTAAGTCTATAATACGTCAGACTTTCCCAAGCCAACTTCGAAGTTTGTTCACAAACTTCTTTATCTAGTTATTATTAAGTTGGCTTGTGAAAGCCAACTTACTGAAATCCTATTTAAACTTCTTATTATTAAGTTGGCTTGTGAAAGCCAACTTACTGATATTCTATTTAAACTTCTTATTATTATTATTATTATTATTATTAATCTTCTGAGACTAAATTTGCAATTCTATCTCCTCCTAGAGCTTTAACTCTACAAACTCGAAACTCGCACCATATCTCCGAACTATTCTGACTCGCGTTGCTATATCTTTTCTAACTGATCAGACTTATGATTTTCATAAAACTGAAGATTAAAAATCATAAAAATCCCATAGACATACATTGACGGAATGTTCAGATGAGCCAAGACTGTTCAAACTCCAACTGTCAAAAATTCAAATCTAAACAGACTGAAGCCCATTAGACTCAATCAGACTTCCCTTCTATGTACTATTTCTATCACATTCAAACTAATTTAAGCTTCCACTCTATCTAATACTATTTCTAATCTATCTAAATCATGCTAGCAACATGCTAATCATGTTAAAAACATGCTAGCAACATGTTAATCATGCTGAAAACATGCTAGCAACATGCTAATCATGCTAGCAACATGCTAATCACGCTAGCAACATGCTAGCAACATGCTAATAATGCTAAAATCAGGCTAGCAACATGCTAGCAACATGCTAATCATGCTAAAAACAAGCTAGCAACATGCTTATCACGCAAGCAACATGCTAGCAACATGTTAGCAACATGCTAATCATGCTAAAATCATGCTAGAAACATGCTAATCATGCTAGCAACATGCTAGCAACATGCTAATCATGCTAGCAAAATGCTAACAACATGCTAATCATGCTAAAATCATGCTAGCAACATGCTAACAACATGCTAATCATGCTAGCGACATGCTAGCAACATGCTAATCATGCTAAAATCATGCTAGCAACATGCTAATCAAGCTAGCAAACATGCTAATCATGCTAGCAACATGCTAGCAACATGCTAATGATGCTAGCAAACATGCTACTCACATGCTAATCATGCTAGCAACATGCTAATCACGCTAGCAACATGCTAAAATCATGCTAGCAACATACTAATCATGCTAGCTACATGCTAGCAACATGCTAATAATGCTAGCAACTTGCTAGCAACATGCTAATCATGCTAGCAACATGCTAGCAAACATGCTAGTCACATGCTAATCATGCTAGCAACATGCTAATCATGCTAAAATCATGCTAGCAACATGCTAATCATGCTAGCAACATGCTAGCAACATGCTAATCATGCTAGCAACATGCTAACAACATGCTAATCATGCTAAAATAATGCTAGCAACATGCTAGCAACATGCTAATCACGCTAGCAACATGCTAGCAACATGCTAATCATGCTAAAATCATGCTAGCAACATGCTAATCACGCTAGCAACATGCTAGCAACATGCTAGCAACATGCTAATCATGCTAAAAACTTGCTAGCAACATGCTAATCACGCTAGCAACATGCTAGCAACATGCTAAAATCATGCTAGCAACATGCTAATCACGCTAAAATCACGCTAGCAACATGCTAGCAACATGCTAATCATGTTAAAATCATGCTAGCAACATGCTAATTATGCTAGCAACATGCTAGCAACATGCTAATCATGCTAAAATCATGCTAGCAAAATGCTAGCAACATGCTAATAATGCTAAAATCAGGCTAGCAACATGCTAGCAACATGCTAATCATGCTAAAATCATGTTAGCAACATGCTATCAACATGCTAGCAACTTTTAAAACTATTAAAACTTAAACTTTTAAAACTATTCAAACTTAAACTTTTAAAACTTAAACTTTTTTAAACTTTCCAAACTTTTTTAAACTTTTTAAAACTTTCTGGTCAGACTTTCTCAAGCCAACTTCAAAGTTTGTTCACAAACTTTTTCATCTAGTTATTATTATTATTATTATTAATCTTCTGAGACTAAATTTGCAATTCTATCTCCTCCTAGAGCTTTAACTCTACAGACTCCAAACTCGCACCATATCTCCGAACTATTCTGACTCGCGTTGCTATATCTTTTCTAACTGATCAGACTTATGATTTTCATAAAACTGAAGATTAAAAATCATAAAAATCCCATAGACATACATTGACGGAATGTTCAGATGAGCCAAGACTGTTCAAATTCCAACTGTCAAAAATTCAAATCTAAACAGACTGAAGCCATTAGACTCAATCAGACTTCCCTTCTATGTACTATTTCTATCACATTCAAACTAATTTAAGCTTCCACTCTATCTAAATCATGCTAGCAACATGCTAATCATGCTAAAAACATGCTAGCAACATGTTAATCATGCTGAAAACATGCTAACAACATGCTAATCATGCTAGCAACATGCTAACAATATGCTAATCACGCTAGCAACATGCTAGCAACATGCTAATAATGCTAAAATCACGCTAGCAACATGCTAGCAACATGCTAATAACGCTAGCAACATGCTAATAACGCTAACAACATGCTAGTAACATGCTAATAATGCTAGCAACATGCTAATCATGTTAGCAACATGCTAGCAACATGCTAACAACATGCTAATCATGCTAAAATAATGCTAGCAATATGCTAGCAACATGCTAGCAACATGCTAATCATGCTAAAAACATGCTAGCAACATGTTAATCATGCTGAAAACATGCTAGCAACATGTTAACAACATGCTAATCACGCTAGCAACATGCTAGCAACATGTTAATAATGCTAAAATCACGCTAGCAACATGCTAATAATGCTAAAATCACGTTAGCAACATGCTAATAACGCTAGCAACATGCTAATAACGCTAGCAACATGCTAGTAACATGCTAATAATGCTAGCAACATGCTAATCATGTTAGCAACATGCTAGCAACATGCTAACAACATGCTAATCATGCTAAAATAATGCTAGCAATATGCTAGCAACATGCTAGCAACATGCTAATCATGCTAGAAACATGCTAGAAACATGCTAGCAACATGATAATCATGCTAAAATCATGTTAGCAACATGCTATCAACATGCTAGCAACTTTTAAAACTATTAAAACTTAAACTTTTAAAACTATTCAAACTTAAACTTTTAAAACTTAAACTTTTTTAAACTTTCCAAACTTTTTTAAACTTTTTAAAACTTCTGGTCAGACTTTCTCAAGCCAACTTCAAAGTTTGTTCACAAACTTTTTCATCTAGTTATTATTAATCTTCTGAGACTAAATTTGCAATTCTATCTCCTCCTAGAGCTTTAACTCTACAACTCGAAACTCGCACCATATCTCCGAACTATTCTGACTCGCGTTGCTATATCTTTTCTAACTGATCAGACTTATGATTTTCATAAAACTGAAGATTAAAAATCATAAAAATCCCATAGACATACATTGACGGAATGTTCAGATGAGCCAAGACTGTTCAAACTCCAACTGTCAAAAATTCAAATCTAAACAGACTGAAGCCCATTAGACTCAATCAGACTTCCCTTCTATGTACTATTTCTATCACATTCAAACTAATTTAAGCTTCCACTCTATCTAATACTATTTCTAATCTATCTAAATCATGCTAGCAACATGCTAATCATGTTAAAAACATGCTAGCAACATGTTAATCATGCTGAAAACATGCTAACAACATGCTAATCATGCTAGCAACATGCTAATCACGCTAGCAACATGCTAGCAACATGCTAATAATGCTAAAATCAGGCTAGCAACATGCTAGCAAACATGCTAATCATGCTAAAAACAAGCTAGCAACATGCTTATCACGCAAGCAACATGCTAGCAACATGTTAGCAACATGCTAATCATGCTAAAATCATGCTAGAAACATGCTAATCATGCTAGCAACATGCTAGCAACATGCTAATCATGCTAGCAAAATGCTAACAACATGCTAATCATGCTAAAATCATGCTAGCAACATGCTAGCAACATGCTAATCATGCTAAAATCATGCTAGCTAATGATGCTAGCAAACATGCTACTCACATGCTAATCATGCTAGCAACATGCTAATCACGCTAGCAACATGCTAAAATCATGCTAGCAACATACTAATCATGCTAGCTACATGCTAGCAACATGCTAATAATGCTAGCAACTTGCTAGCAACATGCTAATCATGCTAGCAACATGCTAACAACATGCTAGCAACATGCTAATCATGCTAGCAACATGCTAGCAACATGCTAATCATGCTAAAAACTTGCTAGCAACATGCTAATCACGCTAGCAACATGCTAGCAACATGCTATCATGCTAAAATCATGCTAGCAACATGCTAATCACGCTAAAATCACGCTAGCAACATGCTAGCAACATGCTAATCATGTTAAAATCATGCTAGCAACATGCTAATTATGCTAGCAACATGCTAGCAACATGCTAATCATGCTAAAATCATGCTAGCAAAATGCTAGCAACATGCTAATAATGCTAAAATCAGGCTAGCAACATGCTAGCAACATGCTAATCATGCTAAAAACAAGCTACAACATGCTTATCACGCAAGCAACATGCTAGCAACATGTTAGCAAAATGCTAATCATGTTAAAATCATGCTAGCAAACATGCAAATCACGCTAGCAACATGCTAGCAACATGCTAATCATGCTAAAAACATGCTAGCAACATGCTAATCATGCTAAAATAATGCTAGCAACATGATAGCAACATGCTAGCAACATGCTAATCACGCTAGCAACATGCTAGCAACATGCTAGCAACATGCTAATCATGATAAAAACATGCTAGCAACATGCTAATCACGCTAGCAACATGCTAACAACATGCTAATAATGCTAAAATCATGCTAGCAAACATGCTAATCACGCTAAAATCACGCTAGCAACATGCTAATCATGCTAAAATCATGCTAGCAACATGCTAATTATGCTAGCAACATGCTAGCAACATGCTAATCATGCTAAAATAATGCTAGCAACATGCTAATAATGCTAAAATCAGGCTAGCAACATGCTAGCACATGCTAATCATGCTAGCGAAATGCTAGCAAACATGCTAATCATGCTAAAATCACGCTAGCAACGTGCTAGCAACATGCTAACAACATGCTAATCACGCTAGCAACATGCTAATCATGCTAAAATAATGCTAGCAACATGCTAATCACGCTAGCAAACCTGCTAGCAACATGCTAATCATGCTAAAAACAAGCTAGCAACATGCTAATCATGCTAGCAACATGCTAATCACGCTAGCAACATGCTAGCAACATGCTAATCATGTTAAAAACAAGCTAGCAACATGCTAATCATGCTAGCAACATGCTAATCATGCTAGCAACATGCTAGCAACATGCTAATCAAGCTAGCAACATGATAGCAACATGCTAGCAACATGCTAACAACATGCTAATCACGCTAGCAACATGCTAGCAACATGCTAACAACATGCTAATCACGCTAGCAAACATGCTAATCATGCTAAAATAATGCTAGCAACATGCTAATCACGCTAGCAAACCTGCTAGCAACATGCTAATCATGCTAAAAACAAGCTAGCAACATGCTAATCATGCTAGCAACATGCTAATCACGCTAGCAACATGCTAGCAACATGCTAATCATGTTAAAAACAAGCTAGCAACATGCTAATCATGCTAGCAACATGCTAGCAACATGCTAATCATGCTAGCAACATGCTAGCAACATGCTAATCAAGCTAGCAACATGATAGCAACATGCTAGCACATGCTAACAACATGCTAATCACGCTAGCAACATGCTAGCAACATGCTAACAACATGCTAATCACGCTAGCAACATGCTAATCATGCTAAAATAATGCTAGCAACATGCTAATCACGCTAGCAAACCTGCTAGCAACATGCTAATCATGCTAAAAACAAGCTAGCAACATGCTAATCATGCTAGCAACATGCTAATCACGCTAGCAACATGCTAGCAACATGCTAATCATGTTAAAAACAAGCTAGCAACATGCTAATCATGCTAGCAACATGCTAGCAACATGCTAATCATGCTAGCAACATGCTAGCAACATGCTAATCAAGCTAGCAACATGATAGCAACATGCTAGCAACATGCTAACAACATGCTAATCACGCTAGCAACATGCTAGCAACATGCTAATCATGCTAGCAACATGCTAGCAACATGCTAATCACGCTAGCAACATGCTAGCAACATGCTAGCAACATGCTAATCACGCTAGCAACATGCTAATCATGCTAATCATGTTAGCAACATGCTAATCATGCTAAAAACATGCTAACAACATGCTAATCATGCTAGCAACATGCTAGCACATGCTAGCAACATGCTAATCACGCTAGCAACATGCTAGCAACATGCTAGCAACATGCTAATCACGCTAGCAACATGCTAGCAACATGCTAATCACGCTAACAACATGCTAGCAACATGCTAATCATGCTAAAAACAAGCTAGCAACATGCTAATCACGCTAGCAACATGCTAATCACGCTAGCAACATGCTAGCAACATGCTAGCAAAATGCTAATCATGGTAGCAACATGCTAATCACGCTAGCAACATGCTAATCATGCTAGCCTAACTTATTAGCTACTTTTAAAACTTAAACTTTTAAAACTGTTAAAACTATTAAAACTTAAACTTTTTAAACTATTAAAACTTAAACTTTTAAAACTTAAACTTATAAAACTAATAAAACTTAAACTTTTAAAACTTAAACTTTTTTAACGATTAAAACTTAAACTTTTAAAACTTATAAAACTTTTAAAACTTATAAAACTTTTAAACTTAAACTTATAAAACTTTTAAAACTTTTTAAAACTTTCCAAACTTTTTTAAACTTTCTGGTCCGGCTTTCACAAGCCAACTTAAAGTTTGTTCACAAACTTTTTTATCTAGTTTAGATTGTAATTTAACATAATCTTGACGATTAATGGTTAATTCATAAGGGCCGTCGGTTAGAAGAAATAAAATAACCGAAATGAACTTTCCTATAGGCTAAACTTTAATCAGAAAAACAATAATAACAACTGCACCCGTTTTTGATTATTGCTTGATTAAGTAGCCTATCTATCTAAAAGTCTATATACCAAAGTAAAAAAAAAAACTTATGACACTTGTTAATACAAATTATTTTATGTAGGCCTAAACAATTTAATAATATACAGTTTTTTTTTCAAATGGATGAAGAACAGGCTACTAGCCGCCTATAATTTAGGCAATAGGAGAAATTGTGTATGGGAAAAGCTCAAGGGCAAATAGTGATGACGTCATCATGCACGCCACTTTATCGGTAAATCGATAGGCTGGAGACGGAAAATATTGCTAAGTTTTTTTCCCGCACATTCACTTTGTTAATAACAAAACAGAGCAAAAACTGGATGAAAACTTGAAACCAATATGAGCGACAACAAAACTCGTTCAAATATCTGTGATATTTCATAATCTAGTGTTAGTGATAATTTAGTGTTAGCATTAGCACTCCTCTCCGGCAGGAGTAACGTTACACAATATTCATATTACTGTTATTAAGTTGGCTTGTGAAAGCCAACTTACTGAAATCCTATTTAAACTTATTATTATTCTTCTGAGACTAAATTTGCAATTCTATCTCCTCCTAGAGCTTTAACTCAACAGACTCCAAACTCAGCCCAGGTCTTCAGACTGTTCTGACTCGATATGCTATATCTTTTCTAACTGATCAGACTTATGATTTTCATAAAACTGAAGATTAAAGATAATAAAAATCCCATAGACTTACACTGACGGAATGTTCAGATGAGCCAAGACAATTCAAACTCACAATTCAAACTTTATTTAAAATTCAAATCTAAACAGACTGAAGCCCATTAGACTCAATCAGACTTCCCTTCTATGTACCATTTCTATTAGCTACATGCTAACAAATGCTAATCATGCTAAAATAATGCTAGCAACATGCTAGCAACATGCTAATCATGCTAGCAACATGCTGGCAACATGCTAATCATTCTAAAATCATGATAGCAACATGCTAGCAAACATGCTAATCATGCTAAAATCATGTTAGCAACATGCTAATCATGCTAAAATCATGCTAGCAACATGCTAACAACATGCTAATCATGTTAAAATAATGCTAGCAACATGCTAACAACATGCTAATCATGCTAAAATCATGCTAGCAACATGCTAATAATGCTAAAATCATGTTAGCAACATGCTAATCATGCTACCAACATGCTAGCAAACATGCTAATTATGCTAAAATCATGCTAGCAACATGCTAAAATCATGCTAGCAACATGCTAATCATGCTACCAAAATGCTAGCAACATGCTAATCATGCTAGCAACATGCTAGCCACATGGTAATCATACTAGCAAACATGTTAAAATCATGCTAACAACATGCTAATTAAGCTAGCAACATGCTAATCATGCTAAAATCATGTTAGCAACATGCTAGCAACATGCTAATCATGCTAGCAACATGCTAGCCACATGCTAATCATGCTAGCAAACATGTTAACAAAATGCTAATCGTGCTAAAATCATGCTAACAACATGCTAATCAAGCTAGCAACATGCTAACAACATGCTAACCATGCTAAAATCATGCTAGCAACATGTTAATCATGCTAAAATAATGCTAGCAACATTCTAATCAAGCTAGCAACATGCTAATCATGCTAACAACATGCTAATAATGCTAAAATCATGCTAGCAACATGCTAGCAACATGCTAATCATGCTAAAAACATGCTAGCAAAATTGCTAATCATGCTAGCTAAATGCTAGCAAATGCTAATCATGCTAAAATAATGTTAGCAACATGCTAGCAACATGCTAATCATGCTAGCAACATGCTAATCATTCTAAAATCATGCTAGCAACATGATAGCAACATACTAATCATGCTAGCAACATGCTAATCATGCTAAAATCATGTTAGCAACATGCTAATCATGTTAGCAACATGCTAATCATGCTAAAATCATGCTAGCAAAATGCTAACAACATGCGAATCATGCTAAAATAATGCTAACAACATGCTAGCAACATGCTAATCATGCAAAAATCATGCTAGCAACATGCTAATAATGCTAAAATCATGCTAGCAACATGCTAATCATGCTACCAACATGCTAGCAAACATGCTAATTATGCTAAAATCATGTTAGCAACATGCTAATCATGCTAAAATCATGCTAGCAACATGCTAACAACATGCTAATCATGCTAAAATAATGCTAGAAACATGCTAACCATGCTAAAATCATGCTAGCAACATATTAATAATGCTAAAATCATGCTAGCAACATGCTAATCATGCTACCAACATGCTAGCAAACATGCTAATTATACTAAAATCATGCTAGCAACATGCTAATCATGCTAAAATCATACTAACAACATGCTAATCATGCTACCAAAATGCTAGCAACATGCTAATCATGCTAGCAACATGCTAGCCACATGGTAATCATGCTAGCAACATGCTAATCATACTAAAATCATGCTAGCAACATGCTAATCATGTTAAAATCATGTTAGCAACATGCTATAAACATGCTAGCAACATGCTAATCATGCTAAAATCATGCTAGCAACATGCTAGTAACATGCTAACAACATGCTAGCAAAATGCTAATCATGCTAAAATCATGCTATCAACATGCTAATCATGCTAAAATCATGCTACCAACATGCTGGTAACATGCTAATCATGCTAAAATCATGCTAGCCAAATGCTAATCATGTTAAAATCATGCTAGCAACATCCTAATCATGCTAGCAACATGCTAATCATGCTAGCAACATGCTTGCAAAATGCTAATCATACTAGCAACATGCTAGCCACATGCTAATCATGCTAAAATCATGCTAGCAACATGCTAATCATGCTAACAACATGCTAATCATGCTAAAATCATGTTAGCAACATGCTAATCATGCTAAAAACATGCTAGCAACATGCAATCAACATGCTAGCAGAATGCTAATCATGCTAGCAAACATGCTAATAATGCCAGCAACATGCTAATCTAACTTATTTGCTACTTTTAAAACTTAAACTTTTAAAACTTTTAAAACTATTAAAACTTAAACTTTTAAAACTATTAAAACTTAAACTTTTAAAACTTTTAAAACTTATAAAACTTAAACTTATAAAACTTTTAAAACTATTAAAACTTAAACTTTTTAAACTATTAAAACTTAAACTTTTAAAACTTTTAAAACTTTAACTTAAACTTATAAAACTTTTAAAACTTAAACTTAAACTTATAAAACTTTTAAAACTATTAAAACTTAAACTTTTTAAACTATTAAAACTTAAACTTTTAAAACTTTTTTAAACTTTCCAAACTTTTCTTTAAACTTTACAAACTTTTTTAAACTTTCCAAACTTTTCTTTAAACTTTACAAACTTTTTAAAACTTTCTGGTCCGGCTTTCGCAAGCCAACTTAAAGTTTGTCTCGACAAACTTTTTTATCTAGTTTTTACTGAACTATGAGATGCTCTCAGGGCAGGAGTACTCGATGTTTATATCACTGTTATTTTTTACTGAACTATATGCTGCTCTCGGGGCAGGAGTACTCAATATTCCTATTACTGTTATTTTTACTGAAATATATGCTGCGCTCAGCCAGGGCAGGAGTACTCCATATTCAATATTAAATAAAAAAAATATGCACATAAATAACGTATTGTGTGATTATTTAGAAACAAAAAGCAGGTCAGGTCCTAACAGACTCTTGTTAAACAACATTAATTTTAATATATAATCTAAAATGCTATTATTGGGTATGGTAGTTCCCAAAAGAGGTGTTATTTGTTGAAATTTTGGGAAGTAGTCAGATCGAACATTGTGATCACAGTGCAGCAGGACGTTTTCTTTCTCTCTCTTTCAGATAAAAAAATGTATTAGCATGACTGTAGTACAGTAATTCATAGCATTGTCTATGAAATAAAAAAGTAAATAGGCAATATTTCTCTCTCTCTGTTACATACACTCATTATGTCATCATTATTGACAAGCATTACAGTGTACATTGTACTTTGTACAGTGCATTGTGTACTTTATATGTACAGTGACCTTTACAGTTATAATTATATTTATTGTTGTCAAATTTTGTGACAACACACTTAACACACTTTTGTGGAACACACTTAAAATTATGTATATCTAATGAGAATTCAAACCATTAAAGGCTACTTATACACTTTACTTAAGACATTTTATAAACGCATGTTTTTTTCTTTTTTGATCATGTTATTAATGGATGCCGTAAAAGTTTAGTATATCTAAAACTTGGCTTTCATTGTGTTGTTATGTCCTGGGATTTGTGTGTATATTGGAATATGGTCACATGTTTTTCTCTCCTCCCCTCTCTCTTTTTCTCTTCCAAGCAGTGCTCCAAATCATCCGTGGAATCCCATTTGTGATTTATCTGATTGACAACCAACAAGTAGCACAGACTTCCATGTACTGTCCTCGAATATGGTGGCTTGCATGTGAAAATATGTGCCAAGACCTTACTTGGATTGTAGAGGTTGTTTCACGAAACATTAAACTCTGACTTCACTTGACCTGTGCTCAAACCCTGTCATTCATGCAATGTTTTTTACAAACCCGATTCCAAAAAAGTTGGGACACTGTACAAATTGTGAATAAAAACAGAATGCAATGATGTGGAAGTTTCAAATTTCTATATTTTATTCAGAATACAACATAGATGACATATCAAATGTTTAAACTGAGAAAATGTATCATTTGAAGGGAAAAATAAGTTGATTTTAAATTTCATGGCATCAACACATCTCAAAAAAGTTGGGACAAGGCCATGTTTACCACTGTGTGGCATCCCCTCTTCTTTTATAACAGTCTGCAAACGTCTGGGGACTGAGGAGAAAAGTTGCTCAAGTTTAGGAATAGGAATGTTGTCCCATTCTTGTCTAATACAGGCTTCTAGTTACTCAACTGTCTTAGGTCTTCTTTGTCGCATCTTCCTCTTTATGATGCGCCAAATGTTTTCTATGGGTGAAAGATCTGGACTGCAGGCTGGCCATTTCAGTACCCGGATCCTTCTTCTACGCAGCCATGATGTTGTAATTGATGCAGTATGTGGTCTGGCATTGTCATGTTGGAAAATGCAAGGTCTTCCCTGAAAGAGACGACATCTGGATGGGAGCATATGTTGTTCTAGAACTTGGATATACCTTTCAGCATTGATGGTGCCTTTCCAGATGTGTAAGCTGCCCATGCCACACGCACTCATGCAACCCCATACCATCAGAGATGCAGGCTTCTGAACTGAGCGCTGATAACAACTTGGGTTGTCCTTGTCCTCTTTAGTCCGGATGACATGGCGTCCCAGTTTTCCAAAAAGAACTTCAAATTTTGATTCGTCTGACCACAGAACAGTTTTCCACTTTGCCACAGTCCATTTTAAATGAGCCTTGGCCCAGAGAAAGCATTGGGGGAATTGTTGATCCTCTTCCCATCTTGACTTCTGAGAGACACTGCCACTCTGAGAGGCTCTTTTTATACCCAATCATGTTGCCAATTGACCTAATAAGTTGCAAATTGGTCCTCCAGCTGTTCCTTATATGTACATTTAACTTTTCCGGCCTCTTATTGCTATCTGTCCCAACTTTTTGGGAATGTGTAGCTCTCATGAAATCCAAAATGAGCCAATATTTGGCATGACATTTCAAAATGTCTCACTTTCAACATTTGATATGTTATCTATATTCTATTGTGAATAAAATATAAGTTTATGAGGTTTGTAAATTATTGCATTCCTTTTTATTCACAATTTGTACAGTGTCCCAACTTTTTTGGAATCGGGTTTGTATATGTGGGTTAAACATGCATTTGTTTTTCTTGCAGTTTTGTGAAATATCAAGATAAATTTTTGCGGTGGTGGTGTTGCATCCATGGGAACAAATCTTTTTTAAATATTATTATTGTTCTTGAATTTGTTTCACTATTGTTTACAAAGGTGGGGGTGTAGTTGAATGCTCCGTGTTTGTTTTTGCTCTCTCTCTTTCTTCTCCTCCTCAGAGCAAATCCCCACCACCTGTAGCACGTTTGTGAGACTGTGCCTGAGACCAAGAGGATATAGGGGCAGTTCAGAGTTTGCTAGGAGACACACTTCTCTCCTGCTCCGGACTGAATATTGCGCTTGTTTTTCATGTAGAGACAATATTTGTGTATTAGCAGTGGCTAATTGAGTTTCAGCATGAGCTGTTGATGGATATTGTTCCAGTTTGAGATTGAGCAAAAGACACTTTGGGGAACGTAACAAATGGGGGCTCGTCCGTTGCTGAAAGAATAAGTGGGAGCTCATTTGTTCGTCTATTTCCGTACAAAATTTTGAAAATTTTCAATCACTGGCCTGTGACAATTGTGTGCATGTCACTGCTAAATACAGGATTTGGTCGCATACAACACATTTTTGGTGAGTACTACTTTTTCTTGATTACAGGCTGTTTTCTTCTTGGGTGAAAAGGAGAGTGTTAGTAGTAGAAGGTTAAAATGGAATTTGATTTTATCTCGTTTACACTTGCTCCGACTATTGAGGTCTTTAATCGTTAAGAAAGAGTGATCTTTTGATGATAGCAGATTTCTTTGATATTAATTTTCCCAGAGAGGCTACAAAACTGGTCGTTAAAAGAGCTGTATGATAAGCTAGTAAACGAGGGAATTTTACCAAGGCAAAGCGATGCGAGTGAAGCGGTAGAACAAATTTACGCTGCTGTAGGTAAAGAATTGGATGATGTGGGTCTACCTGACACGAACGTTGTGGCTTTTCAAGACCCTAGAATAGCAGTGAGGTTAAGAAAGTTGGATCTGGAAACAAGAAGCAGGAGTGTGAAGATCAAATAATTAAGTTGAGAACTATTGAAGCGGAGGCCGATAGGGATATTACATTGGCTTTAGAAGTTTAGCGAGTGGCTGCACAACCAGCCCCTTTACCATGTACCAAAATGCAATCAATTTCTTCTCCGATATCGACAGTAGCTAGTCCTTTGGCTGAAGGACATAGCCATGCATCTTCTGATGTTTCGTTTGACCCCAGTAGATATATTAAATTTGTACCGCCGTTCAGAGAAGCAGAGGTGGATTATTACTTTGTTGCGTTTGAGCGAGTCGCAGGAAAGCTAGGGTGACTAAAATATATGTGGCCCTATTGTTACAATGTAGTCTCACAGGTAAAACACAAGAAGTCTGTTTTGCTCTGCCAATTGAATCTTCTCTTGACTATGACACAATTAAAGCAGCTGTTTTACGTGTGTATGAGCTTGTTCCTGAAGCATACCGGCAAAATGTTGATGATATGAGAAAACAGCCAGACAATCATATGTCGAGTTTGCCAGGGATAAAGAATCCTCTTTGAAAAGTGGTGTTTTTCTATCAAGATAACGACCCTGGAACAGTTACAGGAGTTAATCTTGCTAGAATACCTTAAGAATTGTGGCCAGAGAATTTGGTAGTTAATTTGAATGAACAAAAAATCACTTGCTTGTCTAATATCGCTGTTTTGGCTGACAAGTTTGTTTTGACCCATCGTTCGTTTTTTTCCCCAGCGTGACCACAAAAATTTGCTCCATGTTCAGGCGATTTGCCGAATGTGATGCCTCGTGTAATGCGCCCTGTTAGGGTAGAAAACTTTTCTAAGAGTACTTGTAAATTAAACCTGTGAATAATGAAAGACAAGGATGTTTCTATTGTCTGAGCCCTGAACATCTGATTGCAGACTGTCAATTGAGGAAACAGAAAAATTTGAACTCTAAAACTAAGAGTGTAGCACTTGCTCAGTCCTTACCAAAACTAAGCACAGCTTAGAAAGTTACCAGCCATTTCTTTTAGAGGGCATGGTTTCTATATTCCTGATGCTGAGTTTAAGCCAGTGGTCATGCTTCGATACACAGGTCTGCGCAATATTTATTATGAACATAGTTTACCGTGTTCTGCTGATACCTACACTGGTTGTGATGTATTAGTTCAAGGTATTCAAATTAGCTGTATTAATGTGCCTCTGCATACACTTAATTTGAAATAAGATCTTGTCAGTGGAGTTGTCAAACTGGGTGTCTGTAAACCGTACCTGTGGAAGTATAAACTTAATCATAGGGAATGATTTAGCAGGTGGTGACAGTTTTTCCTACCCCAATGTGACTCATAGCCTGTTTTAAAAGAGCTAACTAACCTTGCTACATTGTATCCTTCAGCTTTCCTGCAATGTGCAGTGACTCGTGCTCAGGTGCAAAATTCAAGGAAGTGGTGGATCTAGCTGACTCTTTTCTAGTTCCTGAATCTGCCCCATTAGAGTGCACACTGTCC